>JABUQX010122469.1:15000-22500 GCA_015478945.1 Trachelipus rathkii | reverse complement strand
TTCTGGGAGGTGAACGGAAGCGATCTCATTTTATCAAAAAAAACTGTAAATTTTCAACAATTTTTTAACAAAATTTAATTTTAAAAAAAGACATGTAATATTGTTTTTATATTTTTATAATTTCTTGCCTTTGGTTAAAAGGTTAGCATTAATATAGGAGATTTATATTTATTTCGCCCGTAACCTGATTTATAGGTGTTTTTAAATACATTAATCACTAGAACTCTCGGCGATGCTACACCTTGTTAAGTTAGTAGTCATGATAACCAACAATTAGCGGAGTCCGCGAGAGAGACCTACTACTTATTTATTCGATAATGACATTTTTTTTCGCATAGTATCGCGATAAAATATCAGATGCTATTATTCTGTCAGTCAGAATTATTATCGATATAATATACGGAGCTATTTATAATCCTATTCAAAGCCTTATCCGCAATTAAACGGATATTCTTTTTTTACTTAGAATAATTTTTCAGTTTTCTTTTATTCATAAAAAAAACATTTTGAGTGAGATAATGTTGTGTAAATTTTTCTATGGAGGCGGCGTTGGATAATGGGACCATTTTGTCTGACCTCATGAGGAGGAGGGAAGTGAGGTCAGAATGATCATACTAGAACAATTTTCATAAAACATACCAATTGCGTATTGTATGCTTAACATTTCAAATTAGACATTTTATAAAAAGTCAATATTAAGTATCCTAGTACCATTAACTAGATAAGTACAATATCTAGTTTTTTGAATCTTAAGTTAACTCTTTAATTATATATTTTAATTTAATCTGAAGAATAAGAAATGTTTAAAGTTTATATGCGAAGATTCTCTACTTTTACTCGAAGCTTTATATTCCCTCTGTAAAACCCACATCCACTGCTTAATTTAGGGCAATCGGATTAGGTTGTTTCCTTTAAAAAAGTGAATAATATATATATATATATATATAATATATATTATATAATAATATATATATATTAATATACCCTCTAATGATTAGTATAAGTATTATATAATAATATTAATATATAGCTAATATATAATATAATATACCAGTATAACAAAATATTAAATAGTAGTATATATATAGTTTTGTGGATGATAGTAATATATTCCTATATGCTAATAAATTAAGCTATATACTATATATATATATATATATATATATATATGGAAAAATAAAATATATTATGGAGATTTCATTTATTCATTTTCATTCTATATGAAAATATTTTTACATTTAATAATTAATTGAAAAGCCTAATGTTTGAATAAATTATGATTTTTACCTAATTTCCGTAAGTATAATTTTGACTTACTAAATTCGAATTTCAGATTTTGTGTGTAAAAAGAAAGGTTATTATTTATATAAAATACATTTCAGATATAAATAACCGAAGCTCTCTCCTCTCTCTCTCTCTCTCTCTCTCTCTCTCTCTCTCTCTCTATATTATATATATATACTATAAATATATAAATATATGAAAGTGATACCTACATATAATGATTTTGTATTTGAGTAATATGCTAATTTTACTTATATTATAGATATATACATATAGATCATAAGATGAGTACTAGTCCATAAAGTATTCCATTACTAGATATTTATAGTATACCTATATATACTATGTATTATATATGCAAGTATAACGATCTTTTTTGTTTTTAATCACGATTTATATCGATTTATTAATTCTAGATTCCTGTTAATTTCTCCTGATAGTTTACCCTCTCGAGCAGTTTGAATATTTTTTTAATAATCGCATATATCGAAATTATAAATCGATACTTCTTTTAATAAATTATATATCTTTTGATGATAAAGTAACAAATAGGTAACAATGTGATAGCGTGAACATCCTGTGCACACCATTGTATCTGCACACAATAAAGAAGGACTTTAATTATGTAGTATAGGTAGAATATAATCAAATACTAATATACTTATTATATATATAGTGAGTATATTATATTATATTATATAAAATATATATATATATATAATTAAATATAATATATTGTATAAAATATCTCCTACTTGCTTCAATGTAGTATACATATAATATATATTCTATTAAATAATATTCCATATAAAGGTTTATTTTAGGGTGATATATTACTGACCTATATATTCATAAATATTTATAAATTTGATAATAATAATATAATAAATATTTTGAGAGAGAAGAGAAGAGAGAGAGAGAGAGCGAGAGAGTCTGCCGTCATTTTTGGCGGTTATTGGAGATAACAAAAAAGGTTCAATGTACCTGATTTCTATTACCGAGTTTATCCTAATGGCTATCCCGCACAGCACTTTGTGGCGCGTGCTTCTTCTTCTTCATTTATGTCTGATAATCATTTAAATCCTCCCCTTTCCCCACAATGAATTACGTTCCCACAATGGAGATCGAAGCGTTAGTAAAAACTAACTTTAATAATTTGAGCTACTCTCTCTCCTCTCTCTCTTCTTACCTCTTTCTCTCTCTCTCATCTCTCATCTCTCTCTCTACTCTCTCTCTCTCTCTCTACATCTTTTTCTCCTCTCTCTTCTCTCCTCTCCCTCTCTCTCCTCTCTATATATGATTATATTTATTATAAAATAATTGTTTTAAATATTATTAGATAAAATATACCAAGTAAAAATAATATATAGGGATATAAAGTGATAATATATAAATATATATATATAATATATATATATAATGATATTATATAATATATTAATTAATATATATATATATATACAAAAAAACGAAGATCTAATCCTTTTTAACATTAGCTTTTCATCTAGGAGCCAATATATGTTTTTTGCAAAATACGATTCTAAACATTCACTATTATTTTTACATTTGATTTAAAAATTTTAATTCTTTTTTGCATTTAATATCACTTGTTACATTTCTATATATATTATATTATAATATATAATACTTATAGTATATAAATATATATTATATTTAATATATATATATATATATGATATATAATACTATATATATTAATATATATATATATATAATATATATATATATATATATATTTAATATTATATAATATATATATATATATATATATAATATAATATATTATCATAATATATATATAATATAGTTATTATATTAATATTATATATATATATATATATATAATATATAATTCATATATATATATATTTAATAATATATATATTATATAATATATATATATAATATATATATATATATATTATATATCAGGTTATGTTTTTGTATATCCAATCGTTTGACCTTTAAGCATAGACTTAAACTTAAAAGAAGAGTTGGGTTGGCTATGCAGTAAATTGATCTAAAAATTTCATGGGAAAAATGAAAAAAATTGAAGTATTTTAAAAATAAATCATCCTCAAGTTAAATTTCGAAATTGTATTTTTATTTATTTATTTACTTTTTGTTAATGGAAACAAAAATTAAAAAAAAAAATTATAATTATTGAAAAACCTTACATAACCTCCTATACTCATCAAGCGATTATGTAAATTCAAATATAGTGACTATGATGTATATTAAAGACTTCTAGCGATATTATCATTCACAACCCTAAGTATAAGTTCCAAACTTCCAACAGAACTTTGGACCATCTACATCATCCTTTTTAATTTAAACATGAAAACTCAGACTTTACGAAATATCACCAAAAGTATGATTTTTAATTATAAAATATTGGTCCCAAGAGGAGAACTTGATCTCCATTCACAGGAATTCTGATAAATTGGATGTAATACCCCAAGTTTAAATGAAAATTCACATACCTAAAAAGTTCTGATACGACTTTTTCACCACAGTAGTTACAAAGCCATTTGAAACCTGATTTGGGGGCTAATGGCTCCGGTGCTACGGTGCTCCTTATTGGCTCCTTATGACTCCTTATTTATTTTAGATCCTTATTATTTTGGAATACTTAGTAATTTGTTGTTATTTCGTTGGTTTACATGTACGGTAAGTACATGTGTACTTAATTACGTATATTGTGTACGTGACCTGTTCTAGAAGCTTTTTGTTGTTGTTATTTTTGGTTTTTGAGGAGGTCGTGAGCTCACGGAAATTTATGCTATAACAATCATAAAAATACTAACAGATTAAGATGATGATATATTAGCCTATATCGTTCGTCTTACCAAACATTATTTAACAATGATACCGTACTTTCCGAAGGCACAGAAGTTGCATTTGCAGTAAAATATTTCATCGCTACTATAAATACAGCAAGGAATGCATTTTTACTGCCGATACAAAACTTTAATGGATCAAATTTTCTTGGTAGGAAAGACTGATTTAAATATTATTTTATTTCATTTGGCATACTGCCTTGCATAAGTAATGGAGCATCTCTTCTTCATAAACATCCGAAAGGTCAACATTCGGCGTCACCTCTTTCAAATCAGTCTCTTCTATTTGCGGAGGAGACTGATTTCACAAATCCTTTAAATTCTCAAGGACTTCTTTACTGATTTTTTGGATAATTTTAGATGCAATCCCAGAAGATTGAAAATGCGTTTTTTTTTTTAAAATCTTGGATCGAGAATTGTTGCAGCTGCCAACAAGTCATTTTTTTCCAGAACTCCCAATCTTTCATTTACCAGGGTGCATAGAGTTTGCTTTAGCATTAAAATCACACTAGACTTCGGGTTTATTTTATCCATTTTTTTCTTAAATAATTGCACATGGGAATTACCATGCTCCCGGTTAAGTATTTTTCTCCCGATAATTCTTTTGTAGCCGATTCGAAGGGTTTCAATAGCTCAAAGGTTATGTAATTTAATTCCTATGACTTTTTGTTAATTTTATCATGTCAACTAAGTTAACAATTTCTTTTAATAAATCTATATATAGAGCATATATATATATAGTAATATTATTATATAGCATTTATATTTTTTTATATATATATATATATATATATATATATATATATATATATATATATATATATATATATATATATATATATATATATATATATATATATATATATATATATATATATTATTTTTAAAATAAAAAATCAAAACATCTCTCTGTATTAGAAGTGGATGTGTTTTTGCAGAGGAAATAAAGCTTTGAGTAAAGTAGAAAATCTTCCCATATAAACTTAAAACATATCTAATTTCAGATTAAATTAAAATTTAATTAAAGATTTAACATTAACATCAAAACTAGTATTGTCCTGTATTATATAGGATACTTTCATTACTTTTTATAAATATCTAATTTGAAAAGTAAAATACGCAATAGGTATATTTCATGAAAATTGTTCTTCCCCTATATAGTCCTACTGCTTCTCTCCCTCCGCAGTATAAGGGGCACTTATAAACTTAAAATCCTCTACTTCATTCTTTTGTCAATATATCTATATATATATATATATATATATATATATATATATATATATATATATATATATATATATATATATATATATATATATATATATATATATATATATATATATATATATATATATATATATATATATATATATATATATATATCATTTCTGGCACTTTTTAGCCTTTTGATATATTTCTGGCACTTTTAGCCTTTTTTTTATATATTTCTAGCACTTTTTTAGCCTTTTTTGATATAATTTTGTAACCTTAGCCTTTTTGATATATTTTTAGCTACATTTAACCTTTCTGGTACCCCAGCTACGTTCCTGGGTACTTTTCATCGCTCACGTACTTTCCTGAGGCACTTTCCTGGGTACTTTCTACCGCTCCCGTACTTTCCTGAGTTACTTTCATTTGCTACTTTCCATATTCATGTACGTTCCTATCTTTTTTCTATCATTCGCAACATTGATTTTTTTTCGCGCGCGTTTTTGGCGCTTGCGGCGTCAAATTAATGGTTTTCGAGTTCGTCCAGGCGTTTGGATTCAGCCCCAAGACCCGCCAGATACTCTCTATATATATATATATATATATATATATATATATATATATATATATATATATATATATATATATATATATATATATATATATATATATATATATATATATAATACACATCAATGAAGGCATAGTGTCTCCAAGCCTAGGAAGGCTACCAGCCGCGCTTCGGATACTGACACCCATCCACATATATTCTGCTTAACCACCATCTTGAAATTGTAAATATTTAATATCACACTTCTCTACGTATTTAACATATTAATTTTAAATATAAAATGCGAGACATGGCGCTGAACCATTGTCCTTTAACTCTCAGTTCAGAGCTGCTGACCAATAGACCATAAAGGTACTAAATATAAGTGTAAAATAAGTAATATTTCTTATCGCTCGATGTCAATTTGGGTTCGAACCTTTCTTTCAAATATCATTATTATCATTACTTTTCATTCTCATGAGATGATATATTTTCATGATGATATATATTATTATTATTATTATTATTATTATTATTATTATATATATATATATATATATATATATATTATTATATATATTATATATATATATTATTATTATTATATATATATATATATATATATATATATATATATATATATATATATATATATATAAATATATATATATATATATATATTATTATATATATACATATATATATATATATATATATATATATATATATATATATATATATATATATATATATATATATATATATATATATATATATATATATATATATATTTTTTTTTTATAGTTATTTATACTTATCTACCACTGCCAATGTGTTTTTTCACGGTGAGTCCGAAATTTGGGTGTATAACCCAAAATTTTGGGGACGGAGCCCCTATACAGTGCTCACTCTCTATTTAAGCTCCTCCCATTTTTACTTACTCATATTTCAATAAGGTTACAGACATTGTATTCTCTTCAAACTTGTTACCCAACATGAAGGTTGTGTCACCCTCATGGCCCAGAGTTTTTAAACCGCTACGCCCAAATAGGAAGGGGTCTGACCCTTCTAATATATATATATATATATATATATATATATATATATATATATATATATATATATATATATATATATATATATATATATATAAATATATATATATATATATATATATATATATATATATATAAGGTTTCAAATTAGGGTTTCCTGAGGTCAGGGAAGTCGATTTGAGATCGGTGAAGCGTTTGGAACATTGAATTCAAGTCAGATGCCGACATGACTTGAACTATCTCTATATTCGTTAGATTTTTATGCTGGAAGCGCTAAATTAGGGGTTTCTGAGGTGGGGTAAGTCAATTTTGAGGTCGCTGTGACGTTTGAAGCGGAGAATCCAAGTAAAATGCCGACATGACTTGGATTTTCTCTAAAATCATTAGATTTTAACGTTTGATGGGTCAAATTATTGGTTCATAAGGTCAGTGAGATCAATTTTGAGGTCAGGTTGACCGATATTTGAGTTTTTAGAAGGTTAGAAACAAGTCTTATAACCCACACTTTTCTCCTCCCCTCAACTTAAGGGAGTTCTGGTTG
>JABUQX010122469.1:2500-5000 GCA_015478945.1 Trachelipus rathkii | reverse complement strand
ATAATCAAGAATGGAGGTGAGATTGTGATTAACTATATATATATATATATATATATATATATATATATATATATATATAAAATATATATATATATATATATATATATATATATATATATATATATATATATATATATATATATATATATATATATATATATATATATATATATATATATATACCTATAATTATATATATATATATATATATATATATATATATATATATATATATATATATATATATATATATATATATATATATATATATATATATATATATATATATATATATATATATATATATATATATATATATAAGTTGTACAACAAATCATGCATTTGTGAAGGAGGGTATAGTTCCGAAGATTGGAAGATAGCAGTAATAATACCCTTATATCAGGGTGATAGTAAAAAGGGGAACTGCAGAAACTATAAGGGAAGTAGTTTAATGAGTGTTGTAGGGAACATATATGCTGGTGTTTTTTATTTTTATTTTATTTTTTTTTCTTAAAAGAATGCATCGAGTGACTGAGGGGCTGATTGACGAAGAACAAGGTGCATTTAGAAATGGTAGAGGATGTATTGATAAAATTTTTGCAGTGAAGCAAATGACTGAGAAAATGAAAGAGAAAAAGAACAAACTGTATTTAGTTTTTATGGAGTTGTAAACTTGTAACAGCGGTATGACAGGATTAATAGGCAAACTCCGTGGCAGGTGTTAGTGATATATGGTGTTGGTGGTAAGCTTCTGAATGGAATAAGTGGAGTGAAGGGTGAATTATTTTAATATTAATAGTGGAGTGAGCAGGGATGTGTTATGCCTAAATTGCTATTTAGTTTGTATATGAATGGGATTGTGAAAGAATTAAAGGTATTAGTGACAGGGAAAGATGTTAGAATGATAGAGAATGGAAGAGAGTGGTTTTTCTTGTGTTCTGCTTATGGTACGCTTATGATTTGGTTTTGTGTAGTGACTCTGAAGAAAGTTTGAGAGGAATGGTAGAGCTGTTTGTTTGGCAAGGCATCTAAAGGGAGGGGTTTGAAAGTAAATGCAAATAAGAATAAGGTTATGGTGATGGGTGAGTGGAGTTTACAATGTGAAATATAAAATAACTGGAACAAGTATCCGAGTTTGTAAATTTGGGTTATATGTTGAAACAAAAGGGAACGGGTGATGCAGAGTATAGTAGGAAAGTTGTGAGTTGTAGGAAGGTGGTTGGTGCAATTAAATCCTTTGTGAATGCAAAAGGAATAAGTCTTGAGTGTGCTAGGGTTCTGTATGCAATAATGTTAAAGGTATACAAGAAATATAAGATGCAATAAAGGAATGAGTGTTGAGTGTGCTAGGGTTCTGTATTAGATATGTTGTTACCAGCATTAAAGTATAGCAGGTGTGGGACAAGAGTTATTTAGATCTAAGTTGTAGCTGTCCAGATGAATAATCTTAGGGGTGTGTTAGGTATATGAAGAATTGATAAAATGTGGAAAGATTGTGTTTGGAAATTGAGTGGAGCGAAGAAAGGCGCGAATGAGAGAATAAATGAGACTGTATTAAGATGATTTGGTCATATGAAAAGGATGGATGATAGTCGTTTGGATAAGCGGATGTATAGAGGTGAGTGTGCTAGGAATCGATTGGCTGAGAGACCTAAGAAAAAGTGAGTTAAATCCATAAAGATGTGTCTGAAGGAAAGGAACATAATGGAAATAAATGAAGGGTTTTTGTGAGGGGTATGGTTATATGCCTGGCCCACCAGGGGAACAACCCTAACATAGACGAGATGTAACACAGTGTAGTCTTTTGCAGTGTTGTGAAGCCCAGAGTGGATTTTTTTTGGGGTGAGAGAGGCTCGAACTCAAGGGTATGAGGGAGGGGATGAGGGGCTTTCTTTTCGACTTAAATCATGTTCTTCTACTTAACTATTTCATTTCTGGTGCATGTTTCGCACCCTACCCACATCTGGGAACTTGTAGGAAAGATAAAGAAAGAATATATATATATATATATATATATATATATATATAGTTATATATATATATATATATATATATATATATATATATATATATATATATATATATATATATATATATATATATATATATATATATATATATATATATATATATATATATATATATTTATATATATATATATATTTTTATAAATATATATATATATATATATATATATATATATATATATATATATATATATATATATATATATATATATATATATATATATATATAAATGTCTATATACATATATACATACATATATATATATATATGTATGTATATATGTATATAGGACATTTATAAGTGGTTGACTCCGTTAATATTAGGTTAGGTTAATTTAGGTTAAGTTTGGTTAGGTTAGGTTAAGTTAGGTTAGGTAAGGACAAAATGTGCAAAGCACTCTTTGGTACCAGATGCATGTTTTTTTTTAAGCAATGCAAAGTGAAATAAATTATAAATATAAAATAAATTACAT
>JABUQX010122468.1:17500-20453 GCA_015478945.1 Trachelipus rathkii | reverse complement strand
AGTTATGTATCTAATATATATATATATATATATATATACTATAGTAATATAGCTATATATTATATATATATATATAGTATATATATATATTATATATATATATATATAATATATATATATATATATATATATATATATATATATATATATAATATATTAAAAAAAAAAAAAATAATTAATGGAAAGTTGGTGTACTTTATTTATACGACATATTGTGTGCTTGGTGTTGAAACTTAAATAAAATTGTTAATTTATCGTTACTTTAATAAGTATATATGATATATATATTATATTATATGTATATATATATATATATTAGGATATATTATATTTAATAATTAATATATATATATATATATATATATATATATATATATAGTATATATATATATCATATATAGTATAGTATATATATATATAATATATATTAAATAAACTATATTAAAAAAAAAAGAGTCAGTTAAACAAACACCGAGTATGATTTGCGGCCCGAATTTCTATGAATCACTGCTGACCCTTACTAAAAGATGTGGATAATAGTACTCTCTCTCCTCGTCTCCTCTGTCGCTCTCTTCTTCGTCCTCTCTTCTCTCTCTCTCTCTTCTCTCTCTCTCTCCTCTCTCGTCGCTCTCTCTCTCTCTCTCGGTCTTCTCTCTCTCTCTCTCTTCTCTTCTCCTTCTCTCTCTCTACTCTCTCTCTCTCTCTCTCTCTCCTCTTCTTCTTCTCTCTCTCTCTTCTCTTCGTCTCTCTCTCTCTCTTCTCTCCTCTCTCTCTCGCTCTCTCTCTCTCTCCTCTCTCTCTCCTCTCTCCTCTCTCTCCTCTCTCTCTCTCTCTCTCCCTCTCTCTCTCTCTCTCTCTCTCTCGTGCTCTCTCTCTCTCTCTCTCTTCTCTCTCTCTCTCTCGGTTCGTCTCTCTCCTTCTCTCTGTCTCTCTCTCTTTCTCTCTCTCCTCTCTCTCTCTCTCTCTCTCCCTCTCTCTTCTCTCTCCTCTCTCTCTCTCTTCTCTTCTCTCATCTCTCTCTCTCTCTCTACTCTGCTCTCTCTCTCTCTCTCTCTCTCTGTCTCTCTCTCTTCTCTCTCTCTCTCGCTCTTCTCTCTCTCTCCTCTCTTCTCTCTCTCTCTCTCTCTCTCTCTCTCTCTCTCTCTCTCTCTCTCTCTCTCTCTCTCTCTCGTCTTCTCTGCTCTCTCCCTCTCTCTCTCTCTCTCTCGTCTCCTCTCTCTCTCGTCTCTCTCGCTCTCCGTTCTCTCGCTCCTCTCTCTCTCTCTCTCTCCTCTCTCTTCTCTCTCTCTCTCTCTTCTTCCTATTTAATACAACGGATATAATAACATTGCTCAATTAATGTTATCTCCTTTCATTCTCATTTCAAAACCAAAAATTATTTCCATAGCGGTCAGGTGTCATGTACTAAGTCTTCTTTTTATCGCCGAGTCAAAGTCAGAGTCCAGATTTAATGTTGGATCCGAGTCCGAGTTCAAATTCAAGTTGAAGTTCAAGTTACTGCAAATTTTTTGTAATAAAAATTTAACCTAAATTATAATTGTAGAACTCTATAAATTATTTTTTTCATGTAATAATAATAATAATAATAATAATAATAATAATAATAATAATAATAATAATAATAATAATAATAATAATAATATAATAATATAAATTAATAATAATAATAATAATAATAATAATAATAATAATAATAATAATAATAATAATAATAATAATAATAATAATAATAATAATAATAATAATAATATATAATAATATAATAATATAATAATGAATAATAATAAAATAATTAATAATAATAATAATAATAAAAGATAATGAATAATAAAATAATAATAATAATAATAATAATAATAATAATAATAATAATAATAATAATTTTACATCAAAATTGAAACGTGAATTTAGGTAGTATATATGAAATAATTTATTAGAAAAGATAAATTAATAATGAAATAAATAAATAATCTATCATGTGGTAGTCTTTTCTAGAAGTAAATTATATTAGTGTTTCCTCCTAACTCTTTCAATTAGAAATTTAGATAAATACAGGCACAATTACATCAAACTATATCAGATACCATAGAAACGTAATATGGTATCCCACTAGGTAGCATCCTTTTAATCCTCTTTTCCTAAATTGATCTAAAAAAAATAATTAAAATTATTTTTTTAGGGAATGGCCTCTACTGATCCTATATTTTCTTGTCCAACGCAGTTGATTGTAAACTTTGGTTTTCTGATCCAAATCTTTAGGTTTCAGGAAGATTTATCAATGAGACCTGTGGTTTATATATTTTTTTGGAGGGTTAATAAAACCAATTGTGTCATAATCATGAGATATCTACTAGATAATCCACCTCAGGTGCCCATGTATGGTAAGGAATTCAAATACACAGCTTCACATATAATTTCTGTATTATATTTGGACCAATAGTTTTACTTGAAATGTAAATGGAAAATATTTCAAAAGTAAGCAAACAAACCTATGGCAACCCATGGTACTCTTAAAATATTTGGGAAATAAGAAATGGGGATCAGATTGAAGAAATTTATTGCATCTTTATAATTCATTAGGAGCGTGGTCAATAAAAGATTTAATTTTGACTTCCTCTCAAAGATCAATACACAATCTTTGTTAGTGATCTCCGTTGTAACAAAGAGTACCTCTTAGAAGCTAAAGCTTATAATGTCATTAACAATACATATTGGACAAATTCATGGACTTATATATAGGCTATAGTGTAAATGCAAAATATTCCAAATTTGATCTGAGACTTCTTTTTTTACTAAAAATTACAGTATATGTATGATTTTTTTTTCTCTTAAATTCAATAACCTATCTATTCTATGAAGGCAACTTGTCTCAAACAAATGCAGTTACCCCTTAACTAATAATTACAACTTAAGTAATGTTTACTATGATTACAGAGTAAAAGTCTTGTAAAAA
>JABUQX010122468.1:0-2500 GCA_015478945.1 Trachelipus rathkii | reverse complement strand
ATATATATATATATATAACTTAAAAAAGTTATATTATTATATATATATATATATATATATATATATATAAAGCCACTCACGAAATGGATTTCGATCCACATTCCTTTGTTTTTAGCACGATAATAATAATAATAATAATAATAATAATAATAATAATAATAATAATAATAATAATAATAATAATAATAATAATAATAATAATAATAATAATAAATAAAAAAATAAAAAAAAATAAAATAAAATAATAATAATAATAATAATAATAATAATAATAATAATAATAATAATAATAATAATAATAATAATAATAATAATAATAATAATAATAATAATAATAATAATAATTATTCAAAAGCAACATAACCTTATTTTCTTTTTAACAAAAAATTAGAGTAAATATCACTTTCATTACTACAATAATAATTTTTAAATTCACGATTATGTTTTAAAAAGTCAAAAATGCACTCGACTATGTATGCAGAGTATACACTTCATTTCTCGCATTGCAAATGCAAGCGTTATCACAATTCATAAGTTATATATATATATATATATATATATATATATATATATAGAAATAAAAATAATAATATATAATATGTAATAATATAATAATAATAATATATAATAATAATATAATAATAATATAATATAATAATAATATATATATATATATATATATATGCTCCAATATATATATATGTAATATATATATATAATATAATAATAATAATTATAATAATATATATAATATATATAAAAAAAGGTTAGAATATATTGATATTTATAATATTTAAGAATATATATATGTATATAATATATATATATAATAATAATATATATATATTCTATAATAACAATATAATAATAATAATAAAAATAATATTTTTATATATATATATATAGTAATATAAAAATAAAATAATAATAATAATTATAATAATAATATTAATAATAATAATAATAATAATAATAATAATAATAATAATAATAATAATAATAATAATAATAATAATAATAGACTAAGCACAATTAATGGAATAGAGAATTCGATTAAATTTTATAAACAATACAAACAGTATTTTCAACGTTTATAATAGTAGAAAGAGCAAATTCTCCAAATTTGTCCCCCTATTTCGTAAACACCCTGTGTACATATATATATATATATATATATATATATATATATATATATATATATATATATATATATATATATATATACTATATATATATATATATATATATATATATATATATATATATATATATATATAAAACTATAATACTATGTATATATATATATATATATATATATATATATATATATATATATATATATATATATATTAGGGATGTACCGGAACCAGGTTCCGGCCGGAACCTCGATTTTTTAAAAGTTCCGGTTCCGGCCGGTACTTACCGGAACTTTCCACTTTTTCAAATGTCTTTCTTAAAAAAATTCAGTAATTGATTTGTCATTTACTCAGTTATGATTATGCATAAAAAATAATATAGAAAATTGATATAATTATGACGTAATAAATTCACGAAAACGGAAGGAATTTTTCGCTAAGTAAAGCGATTTAGTGAAGGTAGTGTTCACGGGATAACCCAATTCACACTACTTTGTTTATAAACAAATGGTTACCACGTGGATTTGCTGATAGGCGAACCGAAAATTGAGATTTTATCAAATTTTGATCAAACTCAACTAAATAAGTTTGCTTTCACTAATTATAGTAATTAATAGACTTAATAGTACACAGTTTCTTAAAGTTAACACAAGAAAGGTTTATCACAATTCACAAATATGTATTTCTTTTCCTCAAGTTAAAATATAAGTTTTTATCAGTTTTTTTTTTTTTTTTTTTTTTAAGCATGAAGAGTGTAAGACCGTTTTCGTGTTTGTCATTTGTGCTTACGCTCGATAAGAAATGCTTACCCAGTTGTAGCACGAAATTTTGTGCATAAACGATTGCGATTTCTCATAAAAGTTACTTTTGTTTACAAAAATTGGAATCAGCTGTTGTGATAGAGCACGTGGTTTTGTAAACAGAAATAAAAAAAATAACAAATGGTTTATATTACAAATAATTGATCAACTATTGTGATGGAGTTTATCGATTTAGAAGAAATTGGATTTAAAGTTAATTTTATTGAATGAACCATTCGAAATTCAAATGGGCCTACCACGCCGCCATCATGTTTGTTTACATTTTTTCGTAAGAACGAGCAAAATTCGGCAAGAATTAAGTAAATTCCCTACTTTTGGTGAGCATATTTTACGATTTTCAGCTAATTTGACAAAACGAACGCAAACTCAGCATTTCGCTGTATTACGTTTCATAAGCAAAAGCAAAAACGAAAATGAAATGGCCTAAGCGCGGAAGAGCCCAAATTCTTCAAATCGAGGACAGGGAGAGGAGAGGAGAGAGAGGAAGGGGAAGGAAGGAAAGGAGAGGAAGGAGGAAGGGGAGGAAGGAAGAGGAAGGAAACA
>JABUQX010122467.1:37500-42717 GCA_015478945.1 Trachelipus rathkii | reverse complement strand
TAACTAACACATATCGAAAGTAAGTTTGAGCTACTTTCATTAGAGCCTAAGAGTTTTTATAACTTATTGAAGGAAAGTTTGGTACTTTCATTAGCACTTCAAAGAAGTTACAACTTATTGAAAGTAAATTTTTTGTTATTTCATTACCAACTCAAAGTAGTTAAAATTTATTGAAAGTAAGTTTTATATACTTTCATTAACCACTCAAAGTAGTTCAAACTTATTGAAAGTATCTAAAATATATTTTAAAAGCAAATTTATCATTAACAAAATATAGTAAGTTATTGAAAAAGATATGAATAATTTTATTGAAAGTTATTGGAACAATTGAATATAGATGAAAGTTATTAAAAATTACTATTGCAATGAAACATTTAATTCACAAAATATTGAAAACTATTGAAGGTATTTAAACATTACTGAAAGTTATTGAAAGTTACAGAGTTGCTGAGAAGTTATGGACAAATTATTGAAAGTTAAAGAATATAGTTGAAAGTTATGGAATATCACTTAATTACTGAAAATATATTATCAAAATATTGAAAGTAATTGAATTGAATTGAGTTATGAAATATTACCGAGTTGCTGCAGATATATTGTCAAAATATTGAAAATTTATTAAAAGTAATTGAATATTATTATTATTATTATTATTATTATTATTATTATTATTATTATTATTATTATTATTATATATATATATATGAGGTATAAGCATATACATACATATTATTGCATTATTACATACATATTATTATTATTATTATTATTACATATTAATAATTTTTAAAAATACAGAGCATATATTATTACATACATACATATTATTATTATATCAGGCGGCTGCCCTGATCTGGCGGATTAGGTGCCATACATATTATTACATACACATATTACAATACAGTTAGTTGAAGATATTAGCATATTATATGTATGTATTATTACATATTATTATTATTATTATTATTATTACATATAGATATATTATTATTATTATTACATACATATACATGTAATCCTTCCCACCAGTCACAGACGATATATATATGGTATGATATATATATTATTATTATTGCGGTATACATATACATATTATATTATTATATTATTATTATATATATGTATTTATTAGTTACATATTATTATTATTACATATATTATTATTATTATTAATATTATATATATTATTATTTCCATTTATGCTTATTTTGCTATTAATATTATATATATATATATTATTATTATACATAGCGCCGTATCCCCAAAATCTGCAGCAGCATACAGCAGTTATATGAAAGAAGTTATATATATATATATATATATATATATATATATATATATATATATATATATATATATATATATATATATATATATACTATATATATATATATATATATATAAAACCACATATAAATATATAAAATAAAAGTCTCTGTGCAAAAATCCATGTGCGAAATTAAAAGAGCACAATTTTAAGGTATTTGAAGAATAGAAAACGAGAGCGAGAGAGCGAGCGTGAGAAAAATAACGCGGACGGAACGGGATTTAGGGAGTTCAAATTTTTAGCGCACATGAAAAGCTTCCTTTTTGATACGGTAACTACTGTATAAAATAAGCTATTTTGAATCTTTAAAAGCATTTAATTTTTTAATATGTTTTATTGAAAAAATATATACAAAAATATCTTCATTTGAACTGATATTCCTTATATCTAAAGTGTAAAAAAAAAAAAAAAAAAACCACTAGCTTCTTTATAGGGTGTGCGCGAACACCTAGCTAACCCATGGAGAGGAAACGCCCCCGATATATATATACATATACATATATATATATATTATATATGGGTTGCTGCTGGTTGGCGTTATATATATATTGGCTATTATTGCTACATACAGCTGGCTACATACTAAGTTGTTACGCGCTATATTATATGGCTATATATAAGTATATACTACAAGGTTATATAATAGTATATTATATATATATATATATATATTACATATTATATATATTATTATTATTATTATATGCTATTATTATTATTATTATTATTATTATTATTATATTATTATTATTATATATATATTATTATTATTGGTTATTATTAGGCATATTATTATTATTACATATATATATATATTATTATTATTACATATTATATATGTATTATTATTATTGATATTATTAAGTTATATATTATTATTATTACATATATTATACGTGTGAATGTTTAATAAAATAAAACAGCGCTAGTTGGCTATTATTGTTGTTGTTAGCTACACAGATATATATATATATATATATATATATATATATGCCAAAAGTGTTCCCAAAGCGTTGGGGCAAATGACAAGTGTCACAAAAATTTCAACCCTATAAAGTACAAAAAAGAAAAAAAGTCATTACGAATAAGAAAGTAGCTTTATATATTTTATTTTATTATATATATAGGCTATATATATATATATATATATATATATATATATATATATATATATATATATATATTATTGGCTGGTTATGCTACTACTGGTTATTATTGCTATAATTAGGACATTTCCTAAGTTTTCAGTGTTGTTACATATTATATTACAAACACATGGGCGTATGATATTGCTACGTGCATAACTGCGCTACATATATACGGTTGGTTGAAGAAGAAGAGTGATATTATTACATATATGTTATTATTATTATACAAACAAGGTATATATAGGTTAATATTACAAAGCTATACTATAAGATAAATTCTAACGCATTCTATTATTATTATTATTATATGTATAATCGGTATTATTATTATTATGTATTGGCTATTATTATGAAGAGCGCTAAAGAATATACATATTGGGCATATATTATATATATATATTACATATATATGCATATACATGTAAGAAGAGGTTTGAGTATATATATACATATTGTTACTATTATTATTATGCTATTATTAGTTATATATATATATATATATAAATATATATAAATATATATATATATATATATATATATATATATATATATATATATATAAACACAAAAGTATTCACAAGTATACTAGAGTTGGTGTAGGTTGAGATGGTATCGAAGTGAAAAAGTATGATTGATTTTGTGCTGGTGAAGAAGGAGATGTTGAAGTTATGTGTTGGATGTGTTAAAGCAGTGAGGGGATTAAGAATGGGATTTTCGGATCATTATGTTGTTCTGTGTAAAATTAAGTTAGTGGGGGCTTGGATAGAGAGGAAGGTGATACGGAAGGAAGTGGGTAGAATTAAGAGAGAAGTTAAGTGAACAAGGTAATAAGGATAAGTATGTAAGAGCAATCGCAAATGAATCAGTTGATTGTGAACAAATTGAAAATGAACAAATCTGGGAGCAAATGAAGGAAGCAATTGTTAGCAGTGAAAAGGAAGTATGTGGATGTGCTAAAGTAAGAAGTAAGAATGCTAACAGTGAGTGGTGGAATGAAGAGGTTCTCTCGTCTCTCTTGTTGACAATATAAACATCCTTGGCCTTAACATAACAAAAATGTCTTGGAAACCTCACATCACAACGGTTGCTAGGTGGCCTCACTAAAAGAAACTGGGAATTCTGTTTAGACCGTGAGACTTTCCTCCTTTTCAGTACTCCAGCTATACAAGGCCTCATCCGCCCTTGTATGGAGTACTGCTCATATCTGGGGGGGGCTCTGGTTTCACCCAGCTTTTGGATAGGGTCGAGTCAAAGGCCAAAAGGCTTATAAACTGTTCTGCACTTCCAGTTCACTCTTGACTTCGTCTTTGCGGCGCGATGTTGGTGCTTTATCTCTTTCCTATAGGTATCACAGCGGCAGGTGCTCGAGAAAACTTATCACTCGCGTTCCACCACCTTTACGGCGCCCTCGTAGCACAAGGGGTGCTGTGTCAGCGCATCAGTTTTGTGTTGATATTGGTAACTCCAGGCTAGTTCGCTGCGGTACTTCCTTCTTTCCTGCCACCTCTGTTTTGTGGAATTCTCTTCCATCTTCTGTGTTTCCTGCTGAATTTAATCTCTCTCACTTTAAAGCCGGCGTCTGTGCTCATCTGCGTAATTTACGTTAGTTGATGAATATCTGAGGTGTCCAACACCCCCTCCTTGAATGGGGCTCTGCCCGTGAGTGGTAGTGATAATTGTAAAAAAAAAAAGCGGTTGAAAGTAAAAAAAAAGAGTGGTTGAATGCACTAAAAGCCAATGATGAAGTTTCAAAAGAAAGATGTTTGGAATTATATAAGAAGGAAAAAAGAAATACTAAAAGGTGCAAACGCAGGAGAAAAGAAGAGGTAAATGAACAATTTGGAAGGAGGATGACTGGGGACTTACAAAGGAATAGGAAGCTTTTCTGGATGGAAGCGCGAAAGGTTAAGAATGAGAATAAGGGGAATCTGCTTAGAATAATGAATAGGGATGGTGCTTTTGTAACTGATGAAATGGATGTGAGGGGAGTGGAAAGAACTCTTCAAAATTTGTATAATATTGGAAGTAATGAAGAGGTGATAGTGAATGTGTGTGGGTTTGATGGTGCAAGAAGGAATAGGTATTTTGGGGATGAGGTCATTAGCAAGGAGGAGGTAATGGGTAGAGTGAGAAAGTTGAAGAACGATAAATCTGCAGGTGTAGATGAAATTACTGGTGAAATGATCAAGAACGGAGGCGAGATGGTGATTGATTGGGTTTGGAAGTTGTGTAATAAAGCGTTTATGGAATTTATAGTTCCGAGGGATTTGAGGAGAGCAGTAAGAGTACCCTTATATAAGGGTAAGGGAGATAAGGGAAACCGTAGGAATTATAGGGGAATTAGTTTATTGAGTATAGTTGTAGGGAAGATATTTGCTGGTATTTTGGTCAAAAGAGTTCGTCGAGTGACTGATGGACTGATTGGTGAAGAACAAGGTGCGTTTAGGAGTGATAGAGGATGTGTGGATAAAATCTTTACATTGAAACAAATGACTGGAAAATGAGGGAGAAGAAGAATAAATTGTCTTTAGGTTTTATGGATTTGCAACAGGCTCTAGGGGAAGCTATTGGGAAGCTCTATGACATTTGTTAGTGGTATATGGTGTTGGTGGTAGGCTTCTGAATGGAATCAAAAGTATGTATGACGATAGTGAAGCGTGTAAGAATAAATGGTGTCAAAAGTGATTGGTTTAATATTAATAGCGGAGTGAGACAGGGATGTGTGATGTGTTATGTCTCCTT
>JABUQX010122467.1:25000-32500 GCA_015478945.1 Trachelipus rathkii | reverse complement strand
CTGTAGGTGAACATTGTTGCTAGTTTAGACGTGCCTTTCACTTTTACGAATGTAGAATATGCAGATATACATTACATTTACGACTTTTGTAATGGCAACGCGAGAGCTTCCGTGCTGGAATATCGTCGACGTTTCTCACAACTGTATCCACTACCACATCGAGAGGTATTTATCGATGCACACAGACGACTTCGAGAAAGTGGATCTTTTCAACTTCATTCAGAAAGGGTGCCTGTTCGACTAGAACACGTAGATGATATCCTTCAGACGGTACAACGCAGTCCCAGACTTAGCACCCGCAGAATTTATGAGCGTCTTCGAATTCCTCGCACTACTGTGTGGAGAACATTGCACACTTACGGTTTATATCATCGTATCATTCACAAAGAATTCAACATCTTCAACAGGAAGACTACGGCCAACGACAACAATTTTCCCGATGGATTCTTGCTGATCCCGAACATCCGAGATGCATTTTATTTACCGATGAGTCGACCTTTACACGTGACGGTATTAATAATAGTAGGAATAATCATGTATGGGCTCATAATAATCCTCATGCTACGGTTGAAAGCAACTTTCAACACAGATTTTCTGTGAACGTGTGGTGTGGCATCATTAGAAATCAGCTTATTGGTCCACATGTGTTTAATGGTCGTCTTACCGGGGAAGTGTACCTAAATTTTCTAGAAAACGAACTACCAATTCTTTTGGAGGATGTTCCTTTGGCAATCCGAGCTGCGATGTATCTGCAACACGACGGGGCACCTGCACATTCACACCGCATAGTGTGTGAGTATCTTGATCGAACATATCCAAACCGCTGGATCGGCCGAGGGGAACCATATGCTTAGCCAGCACGATCATATATCCTAACCCCACTTTATTATTACCTTTAGGTTCACATGAAAGAGCTTGTCTATGCAGTGATGGTTGATAATCGCAACGAATTAATACAGAGAATATTTAATACTGCAGATGAAATTCGGCTGAATCCTCAAATACTGGAGAATGCGTCAAACTCCATAGCTAATCGCGCACAATGTTGTATTCAGGCCGCCGGTGGTCATTTTGAACATGTCATGTAGCTTCTTCATGTATTACTCATCGTACTGTAATTGTTGTGAAATAAAAGGTGTTCTTTCTGATTTTGTTTCACCTTACTTCATCAACCTGTACCACGCTACCTCTCCCGAATCAGACCTATGTTGATATAACCTTTTCCACTTAACATGCCTTCTGTACTACCCTTACAATTTGGTAACGAGGGGGCACAATTTGCATACCTATTTTTGTTCGCCAATACGCTATAACTCGCTGACCTTTCCGATTCCTACCTATGTTAATATAACTTTTTTTTTCTTCAAACGACTTATGTAATACACTTTTAAAGTTTGGCACACACCTCCCGGGACACCTATATATATATATATATATATATATATAAATATATATATATATATATATATATATATATATATATATATATATATATATATATATATATATATATATATATATATATATATATATATATATATATATGCAGATCTACCATAGGGACTGGTGGGCTGTAGCCCCCAAAAATAATGGGACATACTTATTGTTCTATTCCGACTCTTCTACATTTAATTACTGACATTTATCCATCATCTCATCTCTCATTTACTGTTATGCCGAAAACTAATTCCTTCATTGCTCATTTCATTTCGAGGGTCCTACCAAACTTCAAATAGCTAACTCTAATAGGGGCACCTTTAGAGTAATTGACCTCTGATCTTTATCGTACCCTATAATCGAGGAAAAAAAACATTTTTGTTTTTAATACTTCAAAAACTCAGTAACATCATCTACATATGTTCGATAAAATTTTCCACACAATTACAATATTTTCATCGAGTGCGCAAAATTCAAACCATCGTTTGTTATTAATTGTTTTTGGGATTACCTTTTTTAGTGAAGTTTCTTTGAAGGATCTTCTCTCTCTCTCGTTTTTGAATTATCACATTATTTCTCTCTTCTCTCTCTCTCTCTCTCTCTCTCTCTCTCTCTCTCTCTCTCTCTCTCTCTCTCTCTCTCTCTCTCTCTCTCTCTCCTCTCTCTCTCTCTCTCTCTCTCTCATCAAAAAAGTGGTTGAGTGCTTTGGGACTCCTTCAGAACCAGAACTTCTTCAAACCACCTCAGCTGCTTCCTCATCATAGGAGAGATAATCGTCCTTAGTCAATCTAAAGGTAAACTTTCGAACAGGACTAAAGAATTGTCCTACTTGACATTTTTAAGCTTGTTAATACTGATTGGACAAGCCTTTTGGGGTTTGGACGAATCTTTTTAAAACTTGTTGTTCAAAGGTTGGACAATTTAAATGTTTCCAATTTTCTTCATTATCTTCTTGACAAAGCAGAATATGTCAGATGACAAATTGATAACAGATCATTTACATACTATTCTCCAGAAGTTTGTCCAAAAAAGACACCGAATAAAGTTTTTGATGAAAATTTGTCCAAAAGAGCTCCGTTTGGACAAGTTTAACTTTTAAGTGTTGCAGGAGATATGCGGCACATATCTGAAGTGGTCCTTCGACTCATATAGCTTTTCTTGAAAGATTAAAGTCTAAAAATTTCCGTTTTATAAAATCTCTCTCTCTCTCTCTCTCTCTCTCTCTCTCTCTCTCTCTCTCTCTCTCTCTCTCTCTCTCTCTCTCTCTCCTCTCTCTCTCTCTCTCTCTCTCTCTCTCTCTCTCTCTCTCTCTCTCTCTCTCTCTCTCTCTCTCTCTCTCTCTGACTTTCTCTAATCCTTTTCTGGCTGTCAAACTGTTCATCACATCCTTTAAGAAACTATCTCTGTTGCAATGTAATATGGACACTGCTTTTCTGAATTCTCTGATCGAATACCTCTTACTTTGAGGAAGGATTCTGTCATTGATTCTGTAATACTACACAACATCATCCTTTATATGCCAACATCTCTGACCACAAATCAGACTACTAAACACATTCTTATACATTCACTAAACTGGTAAAAATTGAATTCTTTTCTTCTTCTGTTTTTTACTCACTTATTTTTGACTTACACATGTTTATATATCTATATATATATATATATATATATATATATATATATATATATATATATATATATATATATATATATATATATATATATATATATATATATATATATTCGTAAACGAAAATGTATTTTATATGGCGTTAACTCTTATGTGGTAAATGGTTTTTCACAATTCTGGTAAATTTATGTAGACTTTCCCCAACAGTATATATACTATGAGAAATGTATATATATATATATATATATATATATATATATATATATATATATATATATATAAATATATATACATATATGTGAATAAAGTTGTTTTATGTAAAAATATTAGGATCAACTTGTATAAGAATGATTTGAATTATAGCCATTAATTAAGGAATATTATCTCGTCAATTTAGATATCATATATATATATTATATATCTATTTATATATATATATATATATATATATATATATATATATATATATATATATATATATATATATATATATATATATATATATTTGTGTGTGTGTATGTGTGTGTGTGTGTGTGTGTGTGTGTGTGTGTGTGTGTGTGTGTGTGTGTGTGTGTGTGTAAAGTGTTTGACTAGAAACTAACTTGCTATATAGCCTTTATTATTATTATTATTATTATTATTATTATTATTATTATTATTATTATTATTATTATTATTATTATTATTATTATTATTATTATTATTATTATTATTATTACTTATATTATTATTATTATTATTATTATTATATTATTATTATATTATTATCACCTATTTAACAAAACCAGAAATTTCATAACCGTATCAGAGCGAGCGCACAGCACCGCACCGCACCGCACCTCACCGTACCACGAACCGCACCTGAAACTGCAATTGCGGTCCGCAAATCAACGCAGCAGGTGCATAGGCAAACCAATGTTTATAGAATTAATTTTTTTGTTAATTTTTTAAATAGTTTAATTCAGTTGACCGATTCAGTTAAATCCGGACTCAAAATCGGATTCCGGATCCAAATCTGTGATTCCGGACCCCGATTGCCGGATTCAGTATTCCGAATCGTGATTTCGATTACTATTCAGTGATTCCGGGTTCTAATTACGATTCTGATTACACAGGTCTAGCTAATTCTATGTTAATTTGGAGAGTGTGGAATATATATATATATATATATATATATATATATATATATATATATATATATATATATATATATATATATATATATATATATATTTATATATATATATATATATATATATATATATATATATATATATATATATATATATATATGCAAATATTATGAGAAAGATATATATATATATATATATATATATATATAAATATTTTTTTTTAATTTTATTTTTTTTTTTGTTGTATATATATATATATATATATATATATATATATATATATATATATATATATATATATATGCATATATATATATAATATAAGAGTAAGTATATATGAATTCCCTATAATATTCCAGTGTCTATTGATTCGTCTTTCTTCTCTGTTCATATATCCAATAATTAAATTCATCCAGACAAATACTATTACATAGACACCACCTTTATCCATATCATATAAGTTACACGTTCAATATCTCTTCTTCTAGACAAATAATCTTTTACAGACATCCCTTACTACTCTATATCCCTTGCGTGTGTGGGGAGAAAGAATTACCCAAAACATCGTATGTCCTGGTTTGTCGTAGAAGGCGACTAAAGGGACGGTGATAGTTGGGCTGGCTGCCCACTCTACCACTTATCTTTTGCCAGGAATGCTAATGCATGCCTGGGAAAAGGTCGTGGGTCACTTTAAGTGACCTTCATTCTTCGGCGAAAATGTATAATCGTGGCAAAAGTATTACGGGAATGAGGAAATAAATGTTGAGGAGAAGAGAAGAGAGTTGATGAATGTATTTAGAAAGGGCAAATTTGACTTGCTCGTTGTAACTGAAATAAAGATGAAAGGAAACGGTGAGAAATGAGTGGTGTGGTGAAAAGTAAGCGTTGGTATGGAAATGGAATGAGGGGAGAGAATCAGTTGAAATGCTGATGAGTGACTTGTGGTACAGAGCCGTGGTAGATTTTGTGTGTGTGAGTACTAGAATTCTAATGATTAAATTTAAGTTCGAAAAGATCAAAATATATGTGGTTGTGACATATGCTCCATCCGAGGATAATGTTGAAGAGAGTGCGATTTTCTGGGATAATCCGAATGATGTTTTGGATGGGGTGAGTAGGAGCTTCAGATTGATTGGGTTGGGTGACCTAAATGGTTAGATAGGTGGTCAAAAAAGGGATGGTATAACAGGTGGCTTTGGGGTGTCGAGAGAAAATGAGAATGGTAGGAAGGTGATTGATTTCTGTGAGGAGAGAGATATGTGTGTAAGTATTACTTTCTTTAAACATAAAAGTATTCCTAAGTATTGTAGGGTTTGTGTAGGTAGAGATGGTATCGATTTGAAAAGTATGATTGATTTTGTGTTGGTGAAAAGGAGATATTGAAGTATGTGTTGGGTGTTAAATCAGTGAGTGGGTTAGGAATGGAATTATCGGATCATTATGTTGTTTTATGTAAAATTAAGTTAGTGGGGGGGCTTAGATGGAGAGGAAGGTGATAGGGAAGGAAGTGGGTAGAATTAAGAGTGAGAAAAGTGAACAAGGTAAAAAGGATATGTATACTAAGAGCACTCGCAAGTAAATCAGTTGAATCTGAACAAGTTGAAACTGAACAAATCTGGAAGCAAATGAAGGAAGCAGTTGTTAGCAGACTAAAGAAAGTATGTGGATGTGCTAAAGTAGGAAGTAAGAATGCTAACAGTGAGTGGTGGAATGAAGAGGTGATGCAAGCGGTTAAAAGTAAAAAAAGTAGCGTGGTTGAATGTACTAAAAGCCAACGATGAAGTTTCAAAAGAAATATGTTTGGAATTATATAAGGAGGAAAAAAGAAATATTAAAAGGTGCATACCTAGGAGAAAAGAAGAGGTAAATGAACAGTTTGGAAGGAGGATGAATGGGAACTTACAAGGAAATAGGAAGCTCTTCTGGAAGGAAGCGCGAAAGGTTAAGAATGAGAATAAGGATAACCCGCTTAGAATAATGAATAGGGATGGTGCTTTTGTAACTGATGAAATGGAAGTGAGGGGAGTGTGGAAAGAACACTTCGAAAATCTGCTTCACATTGACAGTAATGAAGAGGTGATATTGAATGTGTGTGGGTTTGATGGTGCAAGAAGAAATAGGTATTTTGGGGATGAGGTCATTAGTAAGGAGGAGGTAATGGGTAGAGTGAGAAAGTTGAAGAATGGTAAATCTGCAGGTATATACTTGAGAAATGATCAAGAACGGATGCGAGATGGTGATTGCAGGCAGGGAATCTTTATGGTTTAGAATCGAACCTATGGAACAGTTGGGTGTAAAAAAGAAAAATAAGTTTTAGGTGAGGGTAAGAGTTGGATAAAAGTTTTGTAAGTTCCTGTTTAATTTTAGTGTAATGGTGATCGTATAGAATTGTATTTTAATACCCTGCGTTCGTCCGTCGTTTATAAATATTCATGTGGTGACTATCAAGACACCTATACGTTGGCAGTACCCAACGCCAACTCACCGTCAGGATGGACGAGCATAGAGGCTGCTCGGCTAGAGCGGGTTCACTTTTCACCAATCCTCCGGCATCTAGTATTAGAAACCATAGCCACAATAAAAATCACCCTATAAATAAACAATATTTCACTATATTAACTCAAACCAACCAATTCCTTGATTTAAAAATTCTGGAATCATTCCATATTGCCAGTCTCAAACCTTCTCTCAACAGTGATAGTGGTCCTTATCAACTGCAACTTTCATAACTTAAAACAGTGTATTTAATTGTTATCATTTCCTTTTTTCAGATGAATTGTTTATATTAATAGATATTTTAATTTTGTAAATTTAATAAAAAAAATAAATAAATAAATAAATATAAAAAAACTCTGCCGACCTGATGATGGGAATAGTACACTTCCCGAAACGTCGACTTAAAATTATTTATCGCATCATTGATCATTGTTAATTTGGAAAAAGTTTCATCCCTGTATTTGCTTGCCTGCTTGCTGTTTTAGTTTTAAGTATTTAATAAAGAGAACATTTTAAGAAAAGTTTTAATTACATCAAATAACAATTATAGGTTTAGAGCATTGGTTATATATATATATATATATATATATATATATATATATATATATATATATATATATATATATATATATATATATATATATATATATATATATATATATATATATATATATATATATATATATATATGTAAATAATGGTAGCTGATTAAATTCTGGTTTGTGAAGGAGTCTTTTTTAACCCGTTCTTCTTCTCTCTCTCTCTCTCTCTCTCTCTCTCTTCTTCTTCTTCTTCTTCTTCTTC
>JABUQX010122467.1:17500-22500 GCA_015478945.1 Trachelipus rathkii | reverse complement strand
ATTATATTTATTCGTCCATAAATTAGCTCCATAGAATGGCATACAGAATGATTTCAACAAGAAGAGAACAATATCCAATCTTACGGAACCAAATCTTCTTAAAATAACATTAAATTTTCCTAGAAATTTATCCCTAGCTCGTTTAGCATGTGATTTTTCTTCTACATTTTTATTTAAAATATAACCAATATATTTAGTTTCCATAGAACAATTCAGAAAACTCTGAGAAATTCTGAGAAATTTTAGCTAATTCATCCTTAATTTTAGTTGATCCATTACAAAGAGTAATTGCTGTGTTTTTATCTACATTTAGTTTCAAGCCTAATCTCTTAATTACATTTTCTGTTATATCTAAGAGCTTTTGTAGTCCTTCTATTGAGGGAGCCAACAAAATCAGATCATCTGCGTACATAACATTAGACATGCTAATACCTAATAGCACCTATTTTACTAGTTACCAATTATTTTATAAGTTCATCTATATAAATACAAAAAAGTATAGGTAACAAAATTACTTCCTTGTCTAACACCATTTTTTATCTTCCATTATATACACTATTTTTAAACTTAACATGAGCAAACTGATTGTTGTAAATATGTACTAAAATATTATACATTATATCAGGAATTTTTAAATTATCCAGTTTTTTAAATAAAATATCATGACTGACTCTGTCAAATACCTTCGAAAGGTCTAAGAATGCCGCATACATGGTTGAACCTCCCTCGATGTATTCTGCAATAGTTTCCTTCAAAACAAAGATCGCGGTCTCTGTTGAGTAATTGCTTCTAAATCATGTTGCCTATCATCCAGAATGACATAATCTTTATTCCTATTCAGAATTCCATATTCAAACAGCTTTAGAAAGACAGATGACATCATCATCATCATTCTATAATTATTGGAATCACAACAATTTCCATATTTATCTTTTATAATAGATAGCGTTATTGAGTATCCAGTAAGTCACATGGAATATGATTGTGCATCATAATATATTCATGAATTTTGCTATATATAGATAGATATATAGATAGATAGATAGATAGATAGATAGATAGATAGATAGATAGATAGATAGATAGATAGATAGATAGATAGATAGATAGATAGATAGATAGATAGATAGATAGAGATAAATTTATAGAATGATAGATGGAGAGATAGATAGATGGATAATTATAATAAGATAGATAGAAGCTAGATATACCTATTGATTGATTTATAAAGGCCAAAATAAATATATAGGTCAAAAATCAAATACCGCTATATAAAATATATTTTGACACATTAATATTAACTTAATTAACTTAAAATTATGTGTAAATAACACACACATTGAGAATTAAAATAGAGAGAAGGGAGAGAGAGAGAGAAGATGAAGAGAGAGCGAGAGAAAGGAGAGAGAGAGGAGGAGAGAGGAGAGAGAGATGAGAGAGAGGAGAGAGGAGAGAGCAGAAAGTCGAATATACGATGGTATGTTACGAATTTGTGTGAGCAGACTGTAAAATGTTTGAGGTTGATATTATATTTCCTTGATTAAGTTATCATTCATTTTACTTATATTTAAGCTATTATTTTATCATTAGGCGGAAGGGAAAACAAAATATTAACTAACCTTTGGTGTAGAACTAAAGTATGTGCACGCAATTGTAATTAAAGACACTTCAGTTAGTGTAAAATAGCCTGCCTACGTGACTTTAATGTTTTTATAATCAAACAAAGCTAATAGTACTGAAAAACAGAGACATAAGAAATTAAACCATTTATAGGCTAGGAGTGGCACATAAATAAATAAATATAATCAAGAAACAACTGATCCGACAAGCTTGTTGTGTATTGAAATGGGATTAGTACTTTAAGAAACTTTCGATCAGTTGTAAAATTAAGTTAAGGTATTTTCATATCAGGAGTGAATGCAGGCAAGACATGCTTATTGATGAGTTCATTAAAAGAAAATGGATATATAATTATATATATATATATATATATATATATTATATATATATATTATATATATATATATATATTATATATATATAAAATACTATATATATATATATATATATATATATATATATTAAATCTATTAAATAGATAGACATATTTATAAAAATATATAATTATTATAATTTTAATATTTATATATATATTATAATTTAAATATATAAATATATATATGTAATATATAAATATATATATATATATAATTATTTATTTATATATGTAATATATATAAATTAAATAAATAAATTTTCTTTATATATATTATATATTATATATTATATAGTATATATATATATAATATATACATATAAATATATATATATTATTATATATATCATATAATATATATATATATTATTATTTTATTTAATATTTTATTAAATAAATCTTATATTATATATATTATATATTATATATATATATATATCCTACTTGTCTCTATTTACTTTGCACATTTGACTTCTTATTTATGTAAATGTTCTCCTAAGGGCAAAGAGGTATCCCAAAAATTTCCCAATCAAAAATGGCAGGTGGAGCAGTGAAGGCTAATTTTGACACAAGTTTTGAAACAGTGCCTGGTCAGTAAGTTTTAGTTTGGGAGTGCATGTATATATACAATAATAATGTTATATTTGAATAATGTGTGTGTGTGTGTGCGCGTGCGTGTGTGTGATATGTTTATAAAATTGAAGTCGGAGCCGGAGCCGGAGCCGGAGCCAAGAAAGAAGTAGGAGCCTTAATTTCAGGCTCCCCATACCCTTATATGGGGTTATATTAATTTTGCCCGAGAACCGATTTTTCGCACCGCACCGCACCGCACCGCTCTCACCGTATCACAAGTCATTTTTGTTCCCAAAGAACCGCACTTTTATAATTCACTAATCATCGCCCTCAGTTCCGCACCGCACGACGCACCTTATCGTACCGCTTCCGGACACAGGAATTATATGCCTCACCGCACCGCACCACACCGCACCGTGCTCGGTGCGTCGGTCAACTCTATAGGGTCTATTTTTTTTTTTTATACAGTTATCACCACCACTCACGGGCAGAGCCCTATTCAGGGAGGGGTGTTAATGCATTCACAAAAACTCTAATTATATACCTTCATATATGAACTATCTATAATTGTATTTATATAAATTATCTTTAGTTATATCTTCACATAAACTATCTTCATTACATTCACATAAACTGTCTAATTACCTTCATTCAAGCTATCTTTAAATAATTATCTTCATATAAACTATTTACAGTTTTCTTCAAATGTTATACTTATTATCTTCGCATAAAATGTCTTTAATTATAATATCTTCATATATAAGCCATCTTTAATTATTTTCACATAAATTGTGTTTAATTATCTTCACTCATACAATTTATAATTTTCTTGTATTAAATTATCTTTAAATATCTTCAGTAAACAATTTTCATATCTTCATAAAAGATATTTTTAATAATTAATCTTCGAAAAACTGTCTTTAATAATTATCTTTACATAAGCTACCTATAATTATCTTCACATAAACTTCCTTTAATTAATTACCTTCACAGCACAAGCTATCTTTACTTATCCGTACATAAAATATCTTATATTATCTTCGCAAAACTATATTAAATTATCTTCACACTAAGCTATCTAATTATCTTCACACAAACTTTTTTAATTATCTTCACGCAAGCTATCTTTAATTATCCGTATACAAATTATCTTATATTATTTTTTACAAAACTATCTTTAATTATCTTAACATAAGCTATCTAATTATCTTCACATAAACTTTCTTTAATTTATTTTATCTTCAAATAAACTGTAATTATTTAAATGCACAAAGGCTATCTTTTATTATCTTCACATAAATTCTTTAATTATCTTCACACAAGTTATCATTAATTATCACCACATAAACTATCTTGAATTATCTTCATATATTGACTACTTATTATAAATTATCTTCTTACAAAATATCTTTAATTATAATTAAAGACATTATACGTAAAATATTTATGTAATTTAATTGATGTAATTTTGCAATTGGTTTATATAGAGACAGAGTCACAAGGCAAGGAGCTAGGGTTCGATCCCTGGTCCGGATGCTAGGTAACAGTTACCTAGAATAGTTCCTCTCCAAGAATAGGGCAATGCCAGTGAGATGCGAACTTTTATATATATAAAAACAATTAATGCAAAATCTTTGATGTAACTCAGGCGTTTCGCCTGAGCTACATAAAGCAGTGAGAGAGAGAGGAGAGAGAGAGAGAGAGAGAGAGAGAGAGAGAGAGAGAGAGAGAGAGAGAGAGAGAGAGAGAGACTCTCTCTGTCTCCATATATATTCATATATAACTTCATGATCACCGTTTTGTTGATTACGCTTTAGTAAAGTTGAGGTAAGTGCGAGTTAAACTTTAAACGTTGAATTGTTAGGTTAGGTTAGGTTAGGTTAGGTTAGGTTAGGTTAGGTTAGGTTAGGTTGCTGTTCAGAATATAATAAATGTCCGATAATTTTTACTCTAAAAAATAACTAATATATGCGAAGAGAGCGCAAGAAAGTGCAAAATCTCTCTCTCTCTCTCTCTCTCTCTCTCTCTCTCTCTCTCTCTCTCTCTCTCTCTCTCTCTCTCTCTCTCTCTCTCTCTCTCTCTCTCTCTCTCTCTCTCTTCTCTCTCTCTCTCTCTCTCTCTTCTCTCTCTCTCTATCTACTATTCTATCTATCTATCTATCTATCTATCTATCTATCTATCTATCTTATCATATTCCTATCGTATCTATCTATCTATCTATCTCTCTCTCTTTCTTTCCTACTTCCTATGATTTTAATCACTATCAAAGACCGTGCGTCAATTCATATCGTGCTTTAATTGATTGGATTTTGAATTGAACTTCAAAAGTCTGGTGGGTTTCATGTGGGTCAGTGGCTTTTCACACCAGTGGAGATATTTACATGAAAAATATAACAGTTTTAAGACCTTTTGCCCCTTTCCGGCATGAACA
>JABUQX010122467.1:10000-12500 GCA_015478945.1 Trachelipus rathkii | reverse complement strand
AACCCATTCCTTTCTATTACATTTATTGTTGTCCCATATTACTCTTTAATCCATAGTTGTTTTATATGTTTAACATAATCTATCAAAAGACATGGTATCATATACGTTGCGATTTGTTTTCTTCTGCCCTTCATATATCAATATATATATATATATATATATATATATATATATTTATATATTATATATATATTATATATGATATATATATAATATATGATATTATATATATATATCTATATAATATATATATTAATATTATATATCCCAAATAATTGTTGATAGACCTCTTGAAAAAGGTAAAAATCAAAAAATTTTACAAATCTGTGTTACACACAATATATCCCAAATGCGATGTGATATGCAAAAACCGATTTCATTTTTGGAATCAGCACATCAATAATCAATTGCGAAACCTCATCCAAGAAATTTCTTGTTTACCAGTGTTATATACAAAGTAATAAAACAAAAATTAAATAACTATTTCTTACCTATAGCAAACCATTCACATATTAAAAATAATTAATGAAATTGAAAAGTTGCGTAGTTTAAGATAATTAAACTAAACTTTCATTTGATTAAGCTTCAAGGTTAAAATGACAGGAAACATTAGCAGTTCGTCCATTTTGCAGGAGATAACCTATTTTTTGGCTTCATAATTATTTCCTTCTTGTTCTAAATATTTTTCACTTTCGACTGTGATGACAGTGGAGCTGAAAAGTATTTTTATTGCTTAGTTTTTTCAAATTCTAAAACTATTGCCTGTGTTTTTTCTACAATGTGAAGGTACATATCATTGTCTTCCCTGTCAAAGGAGGCAAACTTATATATTTGTTTATTTCTTGATGTAATTTGTTTATTTCTTGATGTAATAATTTACTTTTATGTTCATAATCACATCGTTCAGAAGAATGGATTTCTTTTTTCCACTCATTCAGTTTCTTATTCTGTATGCGATTATTTAGTGCCACAATTCTTATAAAACAATCCATTAAGAAGTGAAATGGAACCTTCAGCTTCACTTCCCCACTACGTGAATCATCGTCAGCATTAAGAGTCAGGTAGTTAAAAATTTTTCATGCATTTCATTCCATGCCTCAACGACCATATTTTTTACTGAATCATCTGATCATGCCTGAAAATTAGTTTGATCGCAGATCTAAGAAGTAGCTACACACACAAAAGATTTATCACATAGAAAATTAGAAAGTCTTTTTCTCCTACTGATTTTCTTAAGCTCTTCAACGACTGTAATTATTCCACTGAAGCTTTTTGCTTTTAATTGCCTTACAAAAAAATAGAGTTATTGCTAAAATGGAAGGGATCACTTGGGCGGACTGTTACTTCACGTTTAATGCTTGTTTTATTGATGTCAAATGGCTCGTAAATGGAATAATTTTTGCCACTGAAAATCGAGTCAAATTTTCTGATTGCATTTCAGCAGCGTATATGGATAGGGGAATTTTTGTTCAAACAATCTTTTAAGCATTTCATAAGTTCTTGTTCCAGCGTTTAGAAACGTCTTGAATTAATTATGCCGTTTGACATTCAGCTGCATCTGAAAAGTTTTAAGCTTTGCAGCTGCCGTTACTGAATGGTGAAAATGACGAGGATATTTGCTTCTGCAAGTAATAAAATATCTTTAACAGACTTCTGACATAATATTGAATCTTGAATGCATAGTTGCAACATGTGAATAAAACATGAAATTGATAGGAAGCCACTCTCCCTTATACCGCTACCATGTTTGGTCCATTATCCCGTATCACTAATTGAATTCTATTTTTTAGAATATTGGAAAATGTCAAGGCCCTTATAGGATCTGACAAATGATAAAGATTTTCGCCATATTGGCGACAAATTTGGCTAATTTTATCTTTTTTGGAAAATAAGTTTCTAAAAATTCAATTTTAAATTGAAATAACTATCCCTTAATGTTGACGAAATTTATTGTTTATAAAGCTTCTCAATATTCGGACCGAATAGTTCGGCAAAAAGCGAAATACCGAATATTCGGTATTTAGGCCGAATACCGAATACTTACCGAATATTACCGAATATTCGGCACTTCCCTAATATATAGTATATATTATATATATATATATATACTATATTATAATATACTATATATATATAAATATTATATATATATATATATATATTATATATATTTATATGTATATATATATATATAAATATTATATATATTATTATATATTATATATATATATATATATATATATATATATATATATATATATATATATATATATATATAATAAATATTTTATATATATATTTTTATTATATAATATTTACATATAAAATATAAATAATATATAGATTAGGTATGATAATTTTAATATCTATTATACATATAATATATCTAATATATAAATATTATATATATATATATATATATATATATAATATTATATATATATATATATATATATATAATATATATATATATATAATATATATATATATATATATTATA
>JABUQX010122467.1:0-5000 GCA_015478945.1 Trachelipus rathkii | reverse complement strand
TAATCAAGACCAAAATAATAAGGTATTCAATTATTCCACACTTAAGAAGTGTGCAAGTAAATATAAAAAATAAATGATCTTTCTGCACCTCCATTCTATAAAAGATCTCTTCAAAAACAAAAAAATCTAATCCTTTTTATATACATTTTAAAAACAAAAAACAAAAAACAAAAGAAGAAGAAGATAAAAAAAATGGGAATTAAATCTTATATAAAACAAACAGGTTTCGATCGTCTTTTGTTTTTCCCCATCTCGTGCAACCACATCATCGGGTTTATCTCCTTATATATTATTCAGGTTTTTATATGTATATATATATTGACGAATTCATTATAATCTATTGTATTTATTATGTATTTTAAGACGTTAAATAGAACCCTCTTAACATATTAATGAGTTTTAAATACAACTCTATACAATGAGTTGTATGGCAGTCTTTATTATGAGTTTTATTTAAATTTTTTATTATTATTTCATTTAATAAACAACACTTGATTTCTTTAATTGAGTTTTAAAGCTGAATATATTATTATTATTATTATTATTATTATTATTATTATTATTATTATTATTATTATTATTATTATTATTATTATTATTATTATTATTATTATTATTATTATTATTATTATTATTATTATTATATTATTTGTATTATTATTATTTGTATTATTATTATTATTATTATTATTATTATTATTATTATTATTATTATTATTATTATTATTATTATTATTATTATTATTATTATTATTATTTATTTTATTTTCTTATAAACGAAGACGATAAGAATATGAAAAATAATTAGACTAATCAGATTAATCATTAATGTATTTTTATGAGCGAAAGAGTTAATGTATTAATATAATAATAATATAATTAACATAATATATTGATATAATATGAATATAATTAATATAATAATTGCGTTTCCAGAGAAAGAAAATCGCGTCTTGAATCCATATTCACACATGTTCTGGAAGGCCCACTTTCACCCTTTTCAGTGACTTCCCGCAGCCTGACCAGGCATTTCGACTACCTGACATATAAAAAAAAATGTGCACTTTTGGCATTTCGGGCATTTCGAACAGACTGGTTTCTTATGTTTACAAACAAAAGTGACTGAGTCAACTTTTACTTTTTGCAATAATAGAACCAAAGTTATGGCTAAGTTATGGCTTTGGTTATGGCATGCGGACAACAGTTTCGAATAAGGATTAGTTTAATAAGTTAATTTATTATTTAAATGTTATTCATTATGGAACTTCAAATTACTATTCGCTTCTTGTAGGCTATATAGTAACACAATCTAGTACTAGATTGTGCTAGTACCAAAATCTAGTATTTGGAAGAAGGATCATAGCATAATATTTTTTTCGTGTGTGTTTGAAATTATATATATATATATATATATATATAATATATATTATAATATTATATATATATATATAATATATATATATATAATATATATATTATATATATATATATATATATATATATTATATATATATATATATATATATATATATTATATATATTATATATATATATATATATATATATATATTATATATATAATATATATATATATATATATATATATATATATTTATATATATATATATAGGTCGAGTCGCAACCTGCATGTGCGTTGTTGGACTACAAATACTTCTCGAAAAACCGCTCACCATCCGATGAAGGAATGGAGTGGAGGAGCAGTACTTCAAAAGGTTGCCCCCTTCCTCACCTCCTGTGGGAGGTGCAATCCTTGGGATTGTCACCGGTATCGCGTCTCACCTATAACTGCTTTCCGGCTTCGCACACTAATACAAATTACAATAAGGATTTCAGAACCCCCGCGCGTGAGTCGTATCTCTCTATTAATCTGGTCAATTTTATACCTCTTCGTGACCATGCTCCCATAACGCCCCAAATCTTGCTATTAACCGTCGACATATAGAATTAAATAGCCAGGCCCCAAAGTCATATCTGCCCCAAATGTGATAGAGTTCCTCACCAGAGGACAAGCCTCAGTAAAGTGCAACATTCTGCCAACCCTGGTTTCATTTAACGTGGACAAACCTCCAAACCCTCAATCAGTATTGTCCAGCATGGTCCTGCAACTCTTGTTGAGACTCGCATACTGAAATTCGCATCCCCCATCCACATATTTCAATCAATATACTCCAATTAAACCAATTGTATAAACAATACACGTGAATAACTCCTCAGCACCTTAATTAAATTAAATATACATATAGCTCTCATACAGGAATCTAACCTCACACCAAACACTTCCATATTACACAATCTTAAGACAATACAAACACAGAAAAAAAAATTTATATCAAGTTGACATAAAATTTTCCATCTACGCCGGTTCCTCTCAGGAGTGAAAATTTTACATCACTGTGATTGAAACATCAATGATATAATTTTTTACATCATCAATATATAATATTTTATTTCTTGCCAACATACTGTATAACGCCAAAGTAAAACCCATTATATGTTAAATTTCCCTTCCATATAAATGTAAAATTTCTCTTATATATATATATATATAATATATAATATATATTATAGTATAGAAATAAGAGATATAAAATATATATATATATATATATATATATATATATATATATATATATATATATATATATATATATATATATATAATATATATATAATATATATATATATATATTATATAAATTTATATTAATATATTAAATATATATATATATTACAAACGGCTATGGGTCACCCACGCCTCCTATCAATCTAGAACCTGAATCGCCTAAAATATAACTAGCCAATAAAACAGCACTTTCGTTAGTTTAATTACATAGTAAATAAAAATAACTTTAATATAAAGCGAAGTTGAAAAAAAAATATTAATATGATATAATATAAAATTTTTTACTTATACTTTTTCTCATTATTAAATATAAAATTATTGTAAAATATTAAAAAGGAAAATAAAATAAAATGTCTTATGGGTAACTATTTTAAACAATACAGACTTTGACACAAACAATTTCATAGCATTGCGTTTCGATGTAAAGTATATCATATGCGATGTAAAGTATATTATATGAAGCAGTTTGATTAAAATTAAATCATTCGACCGCGTATCAATATTTTCCACGCGATATGAAGTAGTTCCTTCCAATTTCAGTTATTTATTAATATTAAATTCAGAAGTTTCGTTAAAGATTAAAATCTAATTTAAAAATTATCATTGGCAATTTACATAAGCGTTTTTAAGTAATAAATCAGATCAAACTAAATTAATTTGCGAAATAATAATTCATGATTGGGTCAATGAGTGATAGAAATGTGAATTTTGATATAAATTTTTTTTTTTTCTGTGAAGTAATATCCAACATAGTCTAGTCACTCTCATACATAAAATATCCAACTTCGTAACACCACAAAAAAGCACACAATTAATTATGAAAAATGAACCCACATCCACATATCAATCAAAAGAAGTAAAAATATTATATATATATATATATATATATATATATATAATATATATATATATAGATAATATATTTATATTACCAGTGTGTGCCTTCATGAATATGTAAGATATATTATTGAGATATATGTATAAAATGTCTAATATATTATTATTATACATGTGCAACTATATAATATATATATAAATATATATAATATATATATATTATATCATATATACTATATATATATATATATAATATATAATATATATAATATATATAATAATATATATAAACACAACCTAATAGATTTCTATATCCCACAAACCACATCCCAACACTGCCCTAGGAATTACGTTCCAGACTTATCCCCTTTAAGTCAATATAATAACTTGATACTAGCCAGGGACTTCAACGCCCATCACCCTGCATGGCTTAACTCACAGACACCAATACCAAGAGGTGAAAAACTTATAGAAAGCTTACAAGCACTTATATATTCTCAATAAGGTCGACAGGAAAATGAGTCGATAGGAAAAAGAGTCGACACATCAAAAAAAAATTCCTGTACAGCCCGCCGCAGGCGTTAGAATAGGTTACGTTAAGTTAGGTTAGGTTAGGTTAAGTTAGGTTAGGTTATAGGTTAAGTTTTGTTGGATTCCTTTCGACCATTTGGGTATAGGTCCCTCAATAATAGGAATCAACCTTCTCGAAAACCATTCCAACATAATCAAAACTCCACATCACCCCCGACATCTTCTGTTCCCCCCCAAATACAAGTTACAGCAACTTGGCAAACTTTAAATACCCTCTCCTCTGATCATATTCCAATATTAATTACAATCCAGCATAAACACCCTACACACACACGTCTTTAAAAAAAAAAAAAAACTTACACAAACTACAGGAAAGTGAACTGTAAAGCTTACGCCGAATCCATAGAACAAGAACTTCAATCTTTTCACACAGACGATTTTTCCATCTCTAGCCCGACAAAGCAACCCATAGTCTATATCTATGAAACAAGCATACATAAATAAAACATATAATCATAATAAATATATACTTGTAACTCAGAATAAATTCATCCAACTCTCTATGTTAAAACTACAGCGAGCGTAAAAAAGCTTAGATATGCCCTTTTTTAAAGGGAGAGTTTAATCTACCTCATATTTTCTTTCAGCGCTTGAAGAATAGCACCCGATAATATGACATAAAGCGACAAGAGAAAACTCCCTCCGCTAAGAGACACCGCCATAGCGTACATACTTATATATTGTATAAAGGGGCATTGCAAAGTTATTACCTACTGCCGATTCTAACAATATGTGAATAATAAACTTTACAATTTATCACGCCATATCAAAACTCAAGTATATATTATATATATATTATATATATAAGGATTAACTTTATCGTAATTTACCTATAAGGAGTTTTCGCTTTTTATTAATCAATCGATTCAATGTAACTAGAGTAAGTTACCTTTTTAGACACTATTCTGTAATAACAAGACCTCTATTC
>JABUQX010122466.1:20000-35329 GCA_015478945.1 Trachelipus rathkii | reverse complement strand
TTGATGGTGCAAGAAGGAATTATTATTTGGGGATTATTATTAATAAGGAGGAGGTAATGGGTAGAGTGGAAAGCTGAAGAATGGTAAATCTGTAGGTATAGATGAAATTACTGGTGAAATGATCAAGAACGGAGACGATAGTGATTGAGTGGATTTGGAAGCTGTGTAACAAAACGTTTATGGAAGGTATAATTCCAAGCGATTGGAGGAGAGAAGTAATACTACCCTAATATAAGGGTAAGGGGGATAAGGGGAACTGAAGGAATTATAGGGGAATTAGTTTATCGAGTGCTGTAGGGAAGATATATGCTTTTATTTTTGTCGAAAGAGTGTGTCGAGTGACTGAGGGATTGATTGGTGAAGAACAAGGTGCGTTTAGAAGCGGTAGAGGACGTGTGGATCGAATCTTTACATTGAAACAAATGATTGAGAAAATGGGAGAAGTATAAATTATATTTAGCTTTTATGGATTTGCAATAGGTGTATGATAAGATTAAGAGGCTCTATGGCAGGTGTTATGACATATTTTCAAAAATAAAATTGTTATAAATTTTTTACTAAATCATTCTATTATTATTATTATTATTATTATTATTATTATTATTATTATTATTATTATTATTATTATTATTATTATTATTATTATTATTATATTATTATTATTATTATTATCATCATCATCTACCTTCTTTCCCCAAGACTGGGGGTAAGGTGGGTGACATGCACCGGAAACAAAGTAGTAGGAGAATATGAAACAAGTTGAAAAGAAAGCCCAGCCTTACCACCCCCTTTATACCTATTAGAGAGAACTCGTTGAAGTCAGAAAATCCACCCTAGAGCTTCACAGGACTGCGGCAGACCCTCACTATGGCATCTCGTCAGTGTGGGGTTCATCCCTTGGCCCAGGTGGGCCACAACCATACCCCATCACAAAACCCGGCCATTCACTCCTATTATGCACCTTTCTTCTCGCCTCTGCCAAACTCCCATTTCTCTCCTCCAGGCATTCTTTTACTGACTCAATCTACTTTTTCTTTGGTCTCCCAGTCGGTCGATTCCTAACACACTCACCACTATACATCCGCCTAACCAACCGACTATCTTCCATCTTCCAGACCATCTCAACGTACTTTCATTTATTCTCTTATTTGTCCCTTTCTTCACACCACATAACTCTCTAATACGTTCATTCCTCATTTTATCAATTCTTTTCACACCTAACACTCCCCTAAGATTGTCCAACTGAACACATTGTACTAATTTAGATCTATACCTCTTATGCCAGACCATAGTCTCACTACTATACATTAACACAGGTAACAACATATCTTCCTGTAAGACCCTAGCACACTCAAGACTTAGTCCTTTCACATCCACCAACGATTTAATTGCACCAGCCACCTTCCTGCCATTCACAACTTTCCTACTACACTCTGCATCATCCGTTCCCTTTTCATCCAAAATACATCCTAAATATTTAAACTCAGACATTTGTTCCAGCTGCTCATCATCTAACATAACTTCACACCGAGGACTGTCCTCACTCACAACCATAACCTTACTCTTATCTACATTTACTTTAAAACCCCTCCTTTTACACACCCTGCCAAATCTCTCAACCAATGCTTTCAAACCCTCTTCAGATTCACCAAACAAAACCAAATCATCCACATATAATAGGTAGGGCACCCTCCACTCTCTTCCATTCTCTATCATTCTAACACCATCTCCTACCACCCCCACCTCTAATTCTTTCATAACCCCATCCATATACAAATTGAAAAACCAAGGAGACATGACACATCCCTGCCTTACTCCGCTATTAATATTAAACCAATCACTTTCGACACCATTTATTCTTACACAGGCTTCACTCTCCTCACACATACTTTTGACTCCATTAAGAAACCTACCACCAACACCATATATCACTAACACCTCCCATAGAGCTTCTCTATTAATCGTATCATACGCCTGTTGCAAATCCATAAAACCTAAATACAATTTATTCTTCTTCTCCCTCATTTTCTCAATCATTTGTTTCAATGTAAAGATTTGATCCACACATCCTCTACCACTCCTAAACGCACCTTGTTCTTCACCAATCAGTCCTTCAGTCATTCGACGCACTCTTTCGACCAAAATACCAGCATATATCTTCCCTTCAACACTCAATAAACTAATTCCCCTTATCTCCCTTACCCTTATATAAGGGTACTATTACTGCTCTCCTCCAATCCCTCGGAACTATACCCTCCATAAACGCCTTATTACACAACTTCCAAATCCAATCAATCATCATCTCGCCTTCCATTCTTGATCATTTCACCAGTAATTTCATCTATACCTGCAGATTTACCTTTCTTCAACTTTTTCTTACTACCCATATATATATCCTTATTAATGACCTCATTCCAAAAATACCTATTCCTTCAGCACCATCAAACCCACACCACATCACCTTCCTCATTACGGCCAATGTTATACAGATTGCAGAAGTCTTCTTTTCAAAGTGCTTAATTTCATTTTTATATATTTAATAAACTTTAAACTGAGAATTAAGCAAATAAATTAATTAAAAAAATAAATTAATAATTAAATAAGAAGTGGGTATTTTTCAAGCAATGTTGCTGTTTATGTTTATCCTAATTAAAGTGTATATTTTATTTAAATTACAGGGTAAAAAACAGAATGCTTAAGACATTGAAAATGAAACCTCATAAGAGAATGCCAAAAAGGAATATACAAACAAATATATACCTGTTAATTAATTTAGTATAATATTAAAATTATATATTAATTAATTATAAATAAAATTTAGTAATTTTTTTTTAAGTATAATGGTGTTGAAAATTTAATATACACAAAACCTATAAAATTACCTAAGATACCGTAATTAATGTCCTAGTCAAAAGATAAATGTAACGAGTAACAGAACATTCGTTGCCATTATTTTTTCATTTCAAAGAACGGAATAATGATTTAACAGAATTACTTTTTCCAAGTAACGGAGTAATGGTAACAGAATTACTTTTTTGAGTAACAATGCATATATATATATATATATATATATATATATTTATATATATATATAGATATATCTGTATATATATATTTTTATATATATATATTATATATATATATATATATATATATATATATTATATATTATATTATTATATTTATGGGAAAATTCAAAGTAGAGGACTAACCACAATAAGAATGGAAAGAAATTTCAACTTTTCTGAAGACCTCAAGAAAGTTGAATTTCTCTTCCCGTTCTTGTGGTTAGTTACTTTGATTTACCAACTCATTATAAATATACGGTATATATATATATATATATATATATATATACTATATATATATATATATAGATATATATATATATATAATTATATATATATATATATATATATATATATATATATATACTATATATTATATAATATAATATTTAATTCTTTCTTTCTTTCTTTATCTACCTTTTTTTTTCCCCCAAGACTGGGAGTAAGGTGCACTACAAGCATCAGAAAAAAAAAGCAGTAGGTGAACAAGACAAACGTCGAAAAGAAAGCCCAGACTTACCGCCCCCTCTGTACCATTAATTAGTAAGAACTCGTCGCAATCAGAAAATCCACCCTAGAGCTTCATGGGGACCGCGACGGATCCACACTTATGGTAAGTCGTCAAGTGCAGGGTTCATCCCTGGCCCAATGGGCCCACAACCATACCCCTTACAACACCCGCCATTCTCTTCCTATCATGCACCTTTCTTCTCGCCTCTGTCAAACTCACATTTCTCTCCTGCAAACATTCCTTTACTGACTCAATCCACTTTTTCTTCGGTCTCTCAACCGGTCGGTTCCCAAAACACTCACCACTATACATCCGCTTAACCAACCAATTACCATTCATCCTTTCCACATGACTAAACCATCTCAACATACTTTCATTTATTCTCTTGTTTACCCCTTTCCACACCAACAAAACTCTCTAATATATTCATTCCTCATTTTATCAATTCTATCACACCTAGCACGCCCCTAAGATTGTCCATCTTGAACACATTGAACTTTAGATCTATTACCTCTTATTCCAGACCTAGTCTCGCTACTATTCAATAACACAGGTAACAGCATACCCCATGCAAGGACCCTAGCGCACTCGCAACTTATTCTTTTACATTCACCAAACGATTTAATTGCACCAGCACCTTCCTACCATTCACAACTTTCCTACTACACTCTGCATTCATCCGTTCCCTTCTCATCCAACACATACCCAAATATTTAAACTCCACAACCACTGTTCCACTGCTTCACTTCTACTAACTTCACACGAGGGCTATCCTCAATCACAACCATAACCTTACTCTTATCTACGTTTACTTCAAGGCCCCTCCTTTACATACCCTGCCAAAATCTCTCTACCAAAATCCTCTCAAACTCCTTCAGATTCACCACACAGAACCAAATCATCGCAAAAATAGATTGAGGGCACCCTCCACTCCATCTCCATTGGTCCAGCATTCTAACACATTTCCTGCCACCCCCACCTCGAATTCTTTTATAACCCCCATCCACTATACAAACTGAATAACCAAGGAGACAACACAACCCTGCTCACTCCGCTATTAATACTAAAAAATCAACCAATCCTTTTTGACACCATTTATTCTCACCACGCCTCACTATCCTCATATATACTTTTGATTTCATATTCAGAAGCCTACACCAACACCATATATCACTAACCACCTGCCATAGAGCTTCCCTATTAACCCGATCATACGGCCTGTTGCAAATCCATAAAACCTAAATACAATTTATTCTTTTTCTCCTTCATTTTTTTCTCAATCATTTGTTTCAAGTGAAAAATATTATCCACACATCCTCTACCACCTTCCTAAACGCACCTTGTTCTTCACCCAATCAGTCCTTCGTCACTCGAGCACTCTTTCGACCAAATACCGAGCATATATCTTCCCTACAACACTCAATAAACTATTCCCCTATAATTTCTACAGGTTCCCCTTATCTCCCTTACCCTTATATAAGGGTACTATTACAGCTCCCTCCAATCCCTGGAACTATACCCTCCCATAAAACGCTTTATTACACAACCTCCAAATCATTCAATCACCATCTCGTCTCTGTTCTTGATTTTTTTTTTCAAAATTGTCACCAGTAATTTCATCTATAACTTGCAGATTTACATTTTCAACTTTTCTCACTCACCCATTACATCCTCTACTAATAACCTCACCCCAAATACCTATTCCTTCTTGCACATCAAACCCACAACACAGCCACTATCACCTCTTCATTACTGCCAATATATGCACATATTTCGAAGTGTTCTTTCCACACTCCTCTCCACATCCATTTCATCAGTTACAAAAGCACCATCCCTATCATTATCTAAGCAGGTTCCCCTTATTCTCATTCTTAACCTTTCGCGCTTCCTTCCGAAAGAGCTCCTATTTCCCTGTAAGTCCCCATTCATCCTTCCGCTTCCAAACTGTTCATTTACCCTCTTTTCTTCTCCTACGTATGCACCTTTTAGTATTTTCTTTTTTCCTCCTTATGAAACTTCGTCATTTGCATTTAGTACATTCAACCACGCTTCTTTTTAACTTTTTACCGCTCTTTCTTCTTCATTCATTCCACCACTCACTGATAACATTCTTACTTCCTACCTCAACACATCCACATACTTCTTTTGCACTGCTAACAATTGCTTCCTTCATTTGCTCCCAGATTTGTTCAGTTTTCAAACTTGTTTCACATTCAACTGATTTACTTGTGAGCGCTTCTTACATACTTTATCCTTATTACCTTGTTCACTTAACTTCTCAACCTTAATTTAAACCCACTTTCCTTCTTTATAACCTTCCTCCCAATCCAAGCCCCCACTAACTTAATTTTACATAGACAACATAATAATTCTATAATCCCATTCCTAAACCCCTCACTGATTTAACATCCAACACATACTTCAACATCTCCTTCTTCACCAACATAAAATCAATCATACTTTTCACTTCGATACCATCTCTACCTACACCAACTCTAGTATACTTATGGATACTCTTGTGTTTAAAGAAAGTATTACTTACACACATACTTCTCTCCTCACAGAAATCAATCACCATCCTACCATTCTCATTTTCTCCCGACACCCCAAAACTACCTGTTATACCATCCCTTTTTTGATCACCTATCCAACCATTCACGGTCCCCAAACACTATCAATCTGAAGCTATCTACTCACCCCATCCAAAACATCATTCCGATTATCCCAAAAAATCGTACTCTCTTCAACGTTTCCCTCAGATGGACCATACGTCACAACCACACATACCTCGGAGAAGGTCGTGATCGCCGTAAACGGCCTACTATCTTTCGGCGAAATTGTATGAATCGTATGGGTACATGGAATGTCAGAAGAATAAATGTTAAGGAGAAGAGGAGAGAGATGATGGATGTATTTAAAAAGGACAAATTTGATTTGCTCGCTGTGACTGAAACAAAAAAGAAAGGAAACTGTGCTGAAAATGAACGTGGTGTAGGTGTGAAATGTGTGTTGTGCTGTGTGGAAAGGAATGCAGAGGGGGAGAGAAGGAGTTGCAATTTTGATGAGTGACCTGTGGTACAAAGCTATGGTAGACTTTGTGTGTGCGAGTCCTAGAATTCTAATGGTTAAATTTAAGTTTGAAAAGGCAAGGTATGTGTGGTTTGTGACGTATGTGTCCATCTTAGGGAAACGTTGAAGAGAGTACGATTTTTCTTGGATATCTAAGATGTTCTGGATGGGGTGTGAGTAGGAGACTTCAGATTGATTAGTGTTGGTCGACTTAAATGTCTGGATAGGTGATCAAAAAGGGAGATGCGCATAAACAGGTGGTTTTGGCGGTGGTTTGGAAGAAAATGAGATGGAGGGAAGGTGATGATTCTGGTGAAGAGAAGGTATGTGTGTAAGTAATATACCTTTCTTTAAACACAAGAGTATCCATAATATACTAGAGTTGGTTGTAGGTAGAGATGGTATCGAAGTTGAAAAGTATGATTGATTTTTGTGTTGGTGATGAAGGAGATGTTGAAAGGTATGTGTTGGATGTTAAATCAGTGCAGGGTTTATGGAATGGGATTATCGGATTCATTAGTTGTTCTATGTAAAATGAAGTTAGTGGGGGCTTGGATGGAGAGGAAGGTGATACGAGGAAGTAGGTAAAATTAAGAGTGAGATGTTAGGTGACAAGACAATAAGGAATAAGTATGTAAGAGGCGCTCGCAAGGAAATCGGTTGAATGTGAACAAGTTGATACTGAACAACTCTGGGGCAAATGAGGAAGCAATTGTTAGTAGTGCAAGAGAAGAATGTGGATTGTGCTAAAGTAGGAGTAAGAATGTTAACACGTGAAATGGTGGAATGAAGAGATGATGCAAGCGGTTAAAGGGAAAAAAGAAGCGTGGTTGAATGTACTAAAAGCAAATGATGAAGTCTCAAAAGAAAGATGCTGGAATTATATAAGGAGAAAAAAATTAATACTAACAGGTGCATACGTAGGAGAAAAGAAGAGGTAAATGAAACAGTTTTGAAGGAGGATGAATGGCGGACTTACAGGGAATAGGAAGCTCTTCTGAAAGGAAGCGCGAAAGGTTAAGAATAAGGGGAACCTGCTTAGATAATGAATAGGGATGTGTGCTTTTGTAATGATGAAATGGATGTGAGGAGGAGTGTGGAAAGAACACTTCGAAAATCTGCATAATATTAAACAGTAATGAAGACGGTGATAGATGAATGTGTGTGGGTGTTTAGGGTGCAAGAAGAAAGGTATTTTGGGGACTAGAGTTATTTAGGCAAGGAGGAGTTAACTGGGTAGAGTTTGAGGAAAGTTAAGATGGTAAATCTGCAGGTATTAGATGAAATTACTGGTGAAATGATCAGAAACGGAGGCGAGATGGTGATTGATTGGATGTGGAAGTTGTGTTAATAAAAAGCGTTTATGGACGGTATAGTTCCAAGGGATTGGAGGAGAGCATTAATATACCTTATTATAAGGGTTAAGGAGTAAGGGAACTGTTAAAATTATAGGAGAATAAGTTTATTGAGTGTTGTAGGGAAGGTATATGCTGGTATTTTTTGGTCGAAAGAAGTGCGTCGAGTGACTTGAAGGGACTGATTGGTGAAGAACAAGGTGGCGTTTAGAAGTGGTAACGGATGTGTGGATCAAATCTTTCATTGAAACAAATGATTGAGAAAAATGAGGGAGAAGAAGAATAAATTTATTTAGGTTTATGTATTTGCAACCGGCGTATGATAGGGTTAATGGAAGCTCTATGGGCAGGTGTTAGTGATATATGGTGTGGTTGGTAGCCTTCTGGATTGGAATCAAAGTATGTATGAAGATAGTGAGGCCGTGTGTTAAGGAATAACATGGGTGTCAATGGTGATTGTTCAGCGATTAATAGCGGAGTGAACAGGGTTGTGTTTATGTCTCCTTGGTTATTCCAATTTGTATATGGATGGGGTTATGAAAGAATTCGAGGTGGCGGATGCAGGAAATGGTGTTAGAATGATGGAGAATGGAGATGAGTGGAGGGTGCCCTACCTATTATATGCAAATGATTTGGTTTTGTCTGGCGAATCTGAAGAGAGTTTTGAGAGGATTGGTAGAGAGATTTTGGCAGGGTGTGTAAAGGAGAGGCTTGAAAGTAAAAGTGGGATAAGAGTAGGTTATGGTTGTGAGTGAGGACAGTCCTCAGTGTGAAGTTATCGTTAGATGGTGAGCAGCTGAACAAGTGTCTGAGTTTAAATATTAGGATATATGTTGGATGAGAAGGGAACGATGATGCAGAGTGTAGTAGGGAAAGTGTGAGATGGCAGGAAGGTGGCTGGGCAATTAAATCGTTGGTGAATGAATAGGGACTAAGTCTTGAGTGTGCTGTAGGGTCTTACATGAGGGTATGTTGTTACCTGTGTTTATTGCTATAGTTAGTGAGACCATGGCTGGAATAAGAAGTTAGATTTAAAGTGCATGTGTTCAGATGGACAATCTTAGGGAGTGTTGCTAGGTGTGAGAAGAATTGATAAAATGAGAACTGAAAAGGTATTAGAGAGTTGTGTGGTCTGATGAGGAGGAAAAAAAAGGGGTAAATGAGAGAATAAATGAAAGTATGTGAGATGGTTTGGGTCATATGGAAAGGATGAAAGATGTTTGGTTGGTTAAGCGGATGTAAAGTGGGGAGTGGTTGTGAACCGACCAGCTGGGAGACCGAAGAAAAAGTGGATTGAGTCAGTAAACGAAGGTTTGAAGGAGAGAAATGTGAGTTTGGTAGAGGCGAGAAGAAAAGGTGCATAATAACAGGAGTGAATGGCGGGGATTGTGAGGGGGTATGGTTGTGGCCCACCTGGGCCAGGGTGAACCCTTACATTGACGATCTACCATAGTGAGGGTCCATCTCGGTCCCATGAAGCTCTAGGTGGATTTTTTTGACTTGCGACGAGTTCTCACTAATTAATGGTACAGAGGGGAGGTAAGGCTTGGCTTTTTTTCGACTTGTGTCATATTCTTCTACTGGCTTTTCTTTTCCGATGCATTGTAACGCACCTTACTCCCCAATCTTGGGAAATAAAAAGGAAGATGAAGAAAGAAAAAACCCTTCGAAATGATTAGGTTGTAACTTTACAGTAAATCACGCTCAATAGATCATTCCATGCATCAAATATTAGAAGGAAAAAATCACATCAACATTACACTATTGTAACATATATAACACGCTTCCCCCTCCGCCCCCAGATACTCCCATTCATTAAACACATTCACAAAATTAAATCTAAAAAACGATCTCGGTGCATTCAAAAATAAACACCATACTTCAAACATATCCACCTGAAATATGGGGACAATTTCGGACCATCAAACCGTGAATGCTATCCCGTCTCCACTCTGGGCACCATCATCTCTCCCTTCAGAAATATATTAGAATCAATAAAGCACCCTCCCCTGTGACTGATTTTTTGAAAAGTATTGGAGTAGTGAGAAACACAAAGGTAGGCTGCAAGATTGCAACCAAAACATCTGCAACAAGAGCTAGAACAAAAGTGTGAAAAATATTGGGGCCATATTTTAGTGTAATTGGAAGAGATATGTTAGAAAGCTTAAAGATCCTTTGCACTACCCTCCATAATTACGATAAGGGTGAACTTTTCATAATTAACCCTCAATACAAACGAGTGAAATAATTACTTGAAAGTGCATGTTTTTACAGATCTTGCTGATGCGCCCTTGTAAATCATGCTATTACTTATCACCGGATGTTTTGGATTTAAAGATATTTTTCACCAGCTTGCATATAAACACTCTTGCAACCACCTGGAGTTCAGTTGATCAAAGATCGAGGAATGTGAGCCTCTTTCGCCTTAAGAACGGTTGAGGAAATGGAAGCTGAAGACATCCTCTAGAGCAGGGAACACTCTTTCCATCAGGTACATAGATACTATCACTATTGCAGATTGAAAAGGGCACAAAGATCAGTCCTAACGCCACTGTAAGCTTAAAAATTTTGGATGGTGTAGTTTCCTCCAAAATAATTGTGTATTGGTCATTCTCACAAAGGTGATTGGAGTGAGACCACTGAAAACAGTCCAACACAGATATTGAGCAAAAAAATATATCAATACAATACAATACGAAGTATAAATATCCAACTGTTCATAATGTGAGAATTCAGTATTATGACAACCCAGTGAGAAAGAGGTCAGAAACTCTACAAACATGTTGGCATTAGGAAATATAAAAGATGAAAAATACAATGGATGATATTGCAATTCTTCACTTATCTGTAAGTGAAGGCTTCCCCTGGTAAGAATAGGATATCAAGAAGGGTTAGATATGTCTTGTTGCAGTTGAAGGGGTGTAGCAAATGGTAATTTAGAGACCTATGAAATTTAAAGCACCGTCCTGGGCGAGGAATATATGGAGGAACAAAGTAACTTGTAAATTCGATCTTCACTTTCTTCGGAGGGAATAGACCACTACGTCACTCAACTTGATGGCACTATGTTTCGTTTACTGACTTAGATATTGTGAAATGAAGAAAGTACATTGGAAAATCAATTTCAGACAGGGTATCATGTGGGCCATCTGATGACATAGATGAATGGAAGTACTGCAGAAAAAGTGAGATTGTTTACGAGTGGCAGAATGACGTTGCTTTCGTCCCCTATTAACCAATTGGAGTGAAGATGACTCACAGGACTACTCTCACCTTGGACCCGGTGGACCTGGAGTGGGTAGGGCCGTGGAGATGAAATACCTTTGGCAAGCTTGTCCACACCAGGTAACTGTAGGAAGGAGCAATACCTAGAAGGATATGAAAGTGGACTGATGTGCACAACGGATGTTGTGAACCATTTGCATCCACGAAGACATCAAAACCATTGGTGGGACCTGGCCTGGTATTGGTCAGGGGAGGGCAAGGTGGGGGGGTGTCCTGACTGAAGATGGTGCTTGCCTTTACCTAAAACAAATAATTTTTCATCATACGGATTCATAAAAGGGAAAACATCATTCATATAGCAAACCCTCAATAAATAAAAACAGTAAAAAATTTTAAGCACCTGACTTGACTGCCCAATAAAATGAATGAAGAAATGTACCGGTTTGTCGGTATATCTTATTCATTCACTTAAACCACATAGGAATGAGCACACATATCATAATACTCTAGCCCGAAGTCCGTAAAACGCACCCGAAACCTCACACAGTAGTAGTGAGCTGTAGTTGTAGGCCTTGAATTAACCGCCAGAACAACGCGAACGTGCCCCATAATTGTAATCCACAAAATGAACGTAATTCCTTGAATTAAATTCCGAAGTGACAGAGCTTCTTCGATGATCAGCTGAGGTTTGGGTCACCTTATATGAGATATAGTTTACAAACCGAACCCTCAAACACAGGGATTGGAATATGGAAAGAATTCAACAAAAGATAATAAAAGGAGAATTAACAGCAATAATTAAAAAAGGAAAATAGTAGGAAAAAACGAAGCACAAAAGGTAATGAATGAACATAAACACCAAGATACCTTTTATCAGATACCTCTCAGAAAGGTATCTGGACCTCCTCACCCTATTAAAGCAGTTATATGTTATCGAGGATGACCATTATTGCATGTGTTCGAAATTTGATTTGAATACTTTAAAAAGATAAATAAATAAATAAATAACGAGAAATATAAAAAATCTTTAGCCTAATACACCCAGTGATAAATATCCACAAAAAATGTTTAAAAATGTTAGAAAAGACTGATAAATAATACTCACAGTCTTATCTACATTTTGTTTCTCTGACTCAAGGACTTTTTCCAACTCCTCGTTTAAAATGACTTCAGGGAACAAAACTTCTTCAATGTAGTTTGGCATTTCCTAAAATAAAGTTTAAATATTGCAACTAAGCCAGCAAAAAAATCTTTATACATTCAAAATCTGAATTTTAGGTAATATGCTTACAAGTAAACAATCTAATTTAAGCTAAATTTTAGGGAAGAAGAGGATTTATATAAATTTACGAGCTTTAAATGGGATTCAGCCCACTGAGAACAATAATACAAAATGGTTATTGCTTTTCAGCTTTAGTAACCATTATTCAACTGTAGATAATATATGACACATTTATTTCAAATATAAAATTTAAATTAAATTAGGTAATTTTCAGCTCTAGGTAGAGTTAGGCCCCCTCAATGTAGCATAAGTTAGTAAATTATTAACAATTTGAACTATGTATGCTTTGTGTGACAATTGTGGAACTGTGATAAGAGAACATGTGAATGAGTGTCCTACTTGTATTCTGTATGGTGAGAATATGTTGTTGAGGAAGGAGTTTGCAAGGCTGAATGAGAATATGAATGAATTGAATGAACTGGTATTTGAGTTAAGAAAGGTGGGGTGTTAGCAAAAATGCTAGTATGGATGTAGTCGAGACTAGGAACTCATCTAGGCAGGAAGTTGGGAGGGAGAGGGCCATAAAGGTAGAAAATAGATATACTGTAGTGATTCATCAAGGCAGGAAGTTGAGAGGGAAGGGCTAAAGAGATAGAGTATAGGACCGAGGATACATGTATAGTTATAGAGACTAAGAACAAGATTGGGATCTCAAAGAACAGTCAGCCTGTGGCTTAGAGTGACAGGATTGGCTAATTGGAGACTCTCAGGTACAATACCTAGATAGGACTTTTCACAATATGGATAAAAGGAAACGAATAAGAGTATGTTATCCAGGTGCCAAAGTGAACAATATTGTGGGTAGGATAAACAGAGATTGAGGATACATATGTTGACACAAATGTGATAGTGCATTTAGGTATGAATAATGTAGGACACAAAATGTCAGAAGAATTAATAGCAGATTATAGAAGGTTGATTCAGAGGATCCTTTTGCTGAAGAAAAAGTTCATCTGAGTCGTAAAGGTGTTTGGAGACTTGTCTGTCAGGAAACTAGGTAAGGAAACTGTCAGGTACTTATAGTTATGTAGATGAAGGCAATGGTAAAAATAAAACTAAGGTTACTATAGGCTTAAATAAAGGTGATAGCAATACAAGTGAGAGCATGTTGAATATCAAATGTTTCTACACAAATGTTCATAGCCTTAGAAGTGAAAAAGATGAGCTGATCAGTTATATCATAGAGGAGAATCTAGACATTACTTGCATTACCAAAGGTTAATGAGGCGATTCATGGAGAATCCATTCAGGAATATGAAATAGATGGATATTCATTTTACCTATATCAGTGTAGAGGGATGAATGGTAGATAAAAGCAATATTCAATCTGTTTTAGATTAGTGACTAACATTAAAACTTAATATGTTGAATTTGTGTTGGTAGATATCCTTGTGTACAATAAATTGAACAAAATTGGGGCATTTTATAGACTTCCTGACCAGTGTCAAGAAATAGATATAGAAATGGTGAAAGAAATCGGGACAACATGTTGTAGAGAAAAAAAAAGCATAGTTATTGGAGAATTTAATTATCCTGACATTGAATGGGATTCCTTGACTAGTATGGAGGATCATAGAAGTTCTGTATTCCTAAACTGTTAATCAACAACTTTTTAAGTCAGGTGATTCATATTTTAAAATATTTCAAGGGTAGTGTGTAGTAGGAGGGAGGAAGATTTAGAAAATTAAAAATGAACTTAACCAATCAATAAAAAAGGCAAAGAGAGTGGGAGAAATTAATTTAGCCAGAAATAGTAACAAAGACCCAAAATTGTTTTTTAGCTTTTATAAATTTAAAAATAAGAACAGGTTAATTGGTCCAATAAAAACTGATGAAAATTTAATAAGATAAGAAATTGATTAATATTTTCAATGCTTATTTTGCATCAGTGTTTCTGAGGAAAGATTAAATAATAGTTTAGAGACTAATAGTTAAAGTATGCATATAATAAAGAGACTTATAGAATTTGAAATTGAGATAAAAGAAATTAAATCCTTACTGGACCACACTGGCTCAAATAAAGCTGCAAGTCCTGATGGCATATATGGTAGAACTCTAAAAGAGGGTGGTAGTAGCATTGCAAAGGCATTGTAATTGATTTTTAAAAGATCTATAATATTTGGGGAGGTACCAGAGAAATGGAAAACAACAAATTTTGCATATTTATATGAAAAGTAGTAAGGAAGATTTGTGAAATTATAAGCTCAACATCTCTGGCTGCAAAATGTTTTGGAAAAGTTGCTGTATGACTCCCACCATTGTTTTAGAAAGGGTAGATCATGTCAAACAAACCTTTTAGAATTTATGAAATACATTACTGACTACATTCATTAACCAAGGAAATTAAGTTGATGTTATAAGTATATTTAGATTTCAGTAAAGCCCTTGATAAAGGTTTCCCACATAAAACATATAAAAGTTATCAAAGTGTGGTATAGATGGAGATGTTCATGGTTGGATTAAAAAGTGGTTGAGGAAGAATAGAAAGCAGTGGATACTACTGAGTGGCAATAAGTCATCATGGGAAATGATGAAGAGTGGTGTCCCACAGGGTTCAGTGCTTGGGCCACTATTGCTCCTCGTATATATACCGGAAAATGATTTAGAACAAGGACTTAAATGTAGAGTTTCTAAGTTTGCAGATGATACAAAAGTGGCTATCTCAGTAAGAAATAATATTGGATGTATAAAGATTCAAAATGATCTTGATAAAGTTTTTGGGTGGGCAGATAAATGGCAAACAAATTTTAAAAGTAAAAAGTGTAATGTTCTTCATGTAGGCTACTCGAATAAAAGATTTAATTACAATATAGATGGGG
>JABUQX010122466.1:0-10000 GCA_015478945.1 Trachelipus rathkii | reverse complement strand
TTACGTATAATTTCAATTTTATATTTTAATTTTTACTTAATATAATAATTATTTATCATATTAAAATTCGTAATAAGTAATAAAAATGTCAATAATGATAAATAAAATAAGAATATAAATAAGGTGGTCCGATTCACCCCTCTCCGCCCAAAAATTTTGACACTTTTTTGAACTCGTTTTTTTTATTAAAATTTCATTTTTTAAAAAAATTTTCACTTAATATAAGTAACTTTTTATTACATTTAAATTAATTATACGTAATAAAAATGTCAATAATAATACGTAAAATACGAAAAACAATGGTGGTCCGAGCCACCCCTCCATCAATTTTTACGGCGGGGTGAATCGGACCAAGTTAGGCCCCGTTTTTTTGCCACTAATACTGCTTGGATCAAAAATTTACTTTGCCAGTTTAAAGCTAACATACTCGAGTGTATCCACTGAAAAAATAATTAAAATCGATCCACAATTTTTCATTTTATAACGAAGTTAAAAAAACTCACCTTTTTCAAAAGTGAAGTTCTATTGAAGGAAATTTTGTACCCTAATTTCTAACATTTTTTAAAAATATAAAAACTTTCTAGAATTAAATATGATCTAAATAAAACTTGTAGTACTACCGCGTGGCTATAAAATGAGCGAAAAAAATTTTTTTTTTTTTTTATTATTTTTTGTTTTATTTAGAGTGAACAAAATTAACCCCCTAAACTGTTTGGCCATGTTATAACTCACAAAGCTATTTGGTGTAGAATGATGATTTTTTTTTTATTTTGAATGTTAAAGGATAGCGGTTTCATGTATTATCTAAGTAAAAGCACTTGCCTTTAACTTTAGGTTTTATCTGGAAAAATGTAAAAAAAAAATTTGGCCAAAAAATGCTTCGCCCAAAAAAGTCCCCCCCCATTGGGGCAGGAAGAATTTTTCAAAAAGTATAAAAATTGGTCAATTTTTGTCGCTATGTATCAGGATCAAAAAACCACTAATAGCGAAAAAAAAATTTTTTTGGTTTCAAAGTTACTAAGTGTTAAAGTAGGGGTTGGTAATTTTGAACAACATGTTGGGTAAAATTGAACGCTCTATAAGTGTTTCAGAAGTAATGGAATTTGATAAAAAAAGTAAAGAAATTATTATTTATTTATTGTTTTTATTATTTAATATTTATTTATTAACCCAACCTTTTGATGTAAGTTTCTTCAATCCTCTAAAACTCACCTGGGGAAATATGATTGAGGATTACAAGCAGAAATACCCAACAACATCTACAGTTCATAAAAAGATACTTCACAGATGCTTTCCAACCTTCTAAATACCCACCAATTTGCCTGTTGATGTTGAAACAACAATATAATACCATACCAAACCGCCAATGTTCAAAAAAAAAAAAAAAAAAAAAAAAAAAAAAAAAAAAAAAAAAAAAAAAAATAAAAAATAAAAATAAAAAAAATATGAAGACAGCCATATCTCAGGTATGTAAACTACTCAACTTAAGAAATAATTATTTTAAAATAATTTGAGAATTGAATAATTATATAAAATTATATAGAGGTAAACCAAAAAATTGACAGTATTTGATTATGTGGTACCTGTGCCCCTTAAATGTTAAAAATTTCTCCCATTGTACATAATTACATATATTTATGCTCAAATAAGCAATTTATAAATATAAATATAAATATGAAAACCTATAAATATAACATTCAAAATAAGGCCTGTTCAAAGTTCCCCAACCCGGCTTTATAAAAATTTGAAGAAAAAAAAAAAAATTAGAACCAAAACAGAAGACATAATTCTCAAAGTATGTATACTACTAAAGTTAAGATATATTTAGGCTAACATAGTTTGAAAATTCAAGTAGTATAAAAAAAGTTATAGTTAGGTGAACAAAAAAATTGTTCAATCTTGTCAGGTGTTCGGTATATATTATAATCTATATATATTATATAATATATATATATATATATATATAATATATATTTATATATATATATATATATATTATATATATTTAATATATATAATATATATATATATATATATACGGTATATATATATTATATATATATATATATAATATATTATATATATATATATATATATAATTTATAATATATATATATATATATTATATATATAATATATATATATAATATTATAATATATATATATTATTATATATATATTATATTATATATATATTAGGAATATGTGTGTAAAAAGCCAACTGGGCCTATCTAGACTGCCCCAGTCAACACTACCCAAACATGCTCATGCAAATCCACAAGCACCCTAGGGCTTGTCAATTTTGTTGTAACTACAAATCCACCGATTTGGCTTAGTCAAAACTAATGATATATAAATTTGATACCCAAACCATCCACATGCAATTAATAACTAAGTTATGGGTCACACATGCAATCTAACATAAACTGCCTATAACTAAAAAAACTAAACCCGCCAATTTGGCTTCGTTAATATATTATATGATACCCAACCCATCCATAACGATCTAACCGTTTCTTAAATGTTGCAATGCGAGTCACACTCCACAACCTCCTCTGGCAGACTATTCCAAAATTTAAAAACCCTATTACTGAATGCTGCTTTCTTATATTCGAAGATGGCATGCATTCTTCTTAATTTTTCTTATTATGCCCCCTGGTCACGTGTCCGTTGTCTCTAAGTGAAAAAATTTATTGGTCTCTATGTTATCAATAGATGTCAATATTTTGTAAGAACTTTGATCATGTCCCTCTGAGAATCGCCCTTTCTAAGAAAACATTCCTAACTCCGTCAGCCTCTATAGCTCTTACCTCAAACCCAGAAATCATCCTTGTTGCTCTACGTTAAACTGCCTCAAGCATATTAATAAATCTTTAAATAAGGTCCAAACTTCTGAACAGAATTCTATTACTGGCCTAAAATAGCTATTATACATTTTACTTATTACTTCCTTGCTCTTGTAAACAACATTGCGATTTTTTATGCCAAGCATCTTATTAGCTTTTTATTTTCTAGCTTCCAAACATTGATTAGCTACTTTTCAAATACTGTTATATCACAGAACTAATCTTTTTCTTGTCCCACAGACTCAAGCCCTCCCCAATTCATATCTGTAGTTAAAACTTTTATTTGGGTAACCTAGGTGAAGTATCTTAACTTTTTACTATTAAAATTCGTTTGCCATTATATGCCCATCCAAGAAGTTTTATCAAGATCATTTTGAATCTTTATACATCCTTCACTATTCCTAACTGAGGGGGCCACTTTAGTATCATCTGCAAACTTAGAAACTTGCATTTAAGTCCTGGTCTAAATCATTTTTATTAGGAACAATAGTGGCCCCAAAAACTGAACCCTGTGGGACACCACTCTTCACTATTTCCCCCATGATGATTTATTTCCCATTTAGGTTGTACACACTGTTCTATTTTCGCAACCACCTTTTAATCCAACCACATGTACCAACTTCCACCTATACCACATTGGCAATCAACTTTTTTCATCAGCTTATGTGGGGAACTTATCAAAAGCTTTACTAAAGTCTAATATACAATATCAACTGGATCTCCTCGGTCAATGCAGTCAGTAATGTATTCCATAATTTCTAAAAGGTTTGTCTGACATGACCTACCCTTTCTGAAAACCATGCTGGGAGTCATACAATAACAGCTTGTTATCTTCTAAATATTCTCTATATGACTTTCAGTAACTTTCCAGAACCTTTACAACCAGAGATGTTAAGCTTAACTGGCCTATCAATTTCCCAAATCTTCCTTACTACCTTCTTATAAATAGGCACAACATATGCTGTTTTCCAGTCATCTGGTACCTACCATATGTTATAGATCGCTTAAAAATTCAAATACAGTGCCTTTTGCAATGCTTTAAACTACTCTCTTTCAAGAATTCTAACATATATAACCATCAGGGCCCTGCAGTTTACTTGGAATGCAAATATGATCTATAAACGTTTAATTATTTTTTACAATCAAATTCCAAATTTCTGTAAGTCTATTTGTTACATGCATACAAGAACTTTTAGTCTCCAAACATTATCTAATCTTTTCTCTGTAAACACTGAAGCAAAATAAACATTGAAAATGTTGACCACTCCTTTTCTGAACTCAACTAAATTTTCATCAATTTTTATTAACTGGACAATTGTCCTATTCTTACTTTTTAAATTTATAAAAGCTTAAAAAACTTCAGTTTCTTATTACTATTCCTTGCTAATTAATTTCGCCTCTCTCTTGCCTTTTTTCCTTATTGACTGGTTAAGTTTATTTCTATTTTTCCTATAATTTTCTAAATTCATCTCCCACTATTTCTACCCTTGAAATATTTTAAAACATCTGCCCTTTTCGTTAATTTTCTCTCTTATCTCTCTATTCCACAAACAGGTTTTCTCTTCGCCACCCTAATGGTTTTATCTTTAAAACATACTGACTGAATATTTATTAAAATTTGTTTACCATGTTCCCACATGAATAAAACAGTTTTGGTCTTTAAACTCTTTATCCAAGTCAGTTATACTAAGCATGTTTCGAAATTTGGTAAAATCGCAATTTTCGGAAATTCTATGATATTTTCCTTATTAACTTGCAATTCTGGGCCAGATATCACATTAATATTAAATCTAATTATATTTGGTACTAAGTCTAAATTCTCCTCACTCTTAACTTCATCACCATACTTTCTATTAGTTTATATTAAGTCTATATGCATCATATCTTTGTGGGTTCTGGACCATCTGGGTCAAAAAGTTATCTAGTAATACAATTTATGAATGCAGAACTATTATGGTCCAAATTAGACAAGGAATCCCAATGAATGCAGGAAAATTAAATCACCCATTATGACTATAACTTTTTCTTTACCGTGGCATGCTGTCTCAATTTTCACTTTCACAATTTTCGCATCTAATTCTGGACTCTGGCCAGGAGGTCAAAATGCCCCTATTCTATATGAAATTTATTGTATATAAAAGGATATCTACCCACACGGATTCAATATCATGATTAATTTTAAAGTCAGTCATTAGTACAGATTGAATATTGCTTTTTAACAAAAAGCGCCACACCACCACCCTTCTTTCCTCTACGCTGGTATAGATATAAAATGAATATCCCTCTATTTCAATATTCCTGAAAGGAAGTCTCCATATAATTCTTCATTAACCCAAGCTTCCGTTATGCAAATAATGTCTAGATTCTTCTTTATTGTATAACTATCAGCTCAACTTTTTTAATTCTAAGGCTATGAGCATTGTGGTAAAAATTTGATACTCGAAATGCTGTTATTTTTATTGCTATCATCAATATTTGAAACCTGTAACAACATTAGTTTTATTTATCTCCCCACTATTACAGTTACCATTGCTTATTATTTGTAATCCAGATTTAGCCCACCACCCAACTTTACCTAGTTTTTGCTAAACAAGTCTCCAAACTGGTACTTAAAAGCCCAACACCTTTACGACTCAAGTGAACTCCATCCTGCTGCAAAAGACTTTATCCAGAAATTCTCTCCACAAATCCAAAAACCTAATATTTTCTGAAAAACATAATTTCCTAACCCTTTCATTAACACCTAAAGCCCTACTCCCCATTCCTGACCTGCACCTAAACTAGGTAAAATCCCAGAAATCATGCACCTTCTTCCACTAGCTTTCATCTTCTGATCATTCCTATAAATCGCTATTATTATATATATATAATATATATATATCATATGTTTATATATATATATATATTATATATCTAATATTATATATTATATAAATATATAATATAATATATATATATATATATGAATCGATTTTATTGAAAGAAATGAAGTAGTTTGAATAATCTATGCAATAATTGGTATAGAAATATTTATTGAGAGAGAGAGAGAGAGAGAGAGAGAGAGGACATGAAAAGGAAGAGATGAGAGAGAGAGAGAGAGAGAGAGAGAGAGAGAGAGAGAGAGAGAGAGAGAGAGAGAGAGAGAGAGAGAGAGAGAGAGAGAGAGAGAGAGAGAGAGAGAGAGAGAGAGAGAGAGAGAGAGAGAGAGAGAGAGGAGAGAGAGAGAGAGAGAGAGAGAGAGAGAGAGAGAGAGAGAGAGAGAGAGAGAGAGAGAGAAGAGAAGAAGAGAGAGAGAGAAAGCGAAAGATGAGAGAGAGAGAGAGAGAGAGAGGGAGGGAAGAGAGAAAGAGGAGAAGAAGAAAGAAGAGAGAGAGAGAGAGAGAGAGAGAGAGAGAGAGAGAGAGAGAGAGAGAGAGAGAGAGAGAGAGAGAGAGAGAGAGAGAGAAGATAAGAGAAAGAGAGAGAGAGAGAGAGAGAGAGAGAGAGAGAGAGAGAGAGAGAGAGGAAAGAGAGAGAGAGAGAGAGAGAGAGAGAGAGAGAGAGAGAGAGAGAGAGAGAGAGAGAGAGAGAGAGAGAGAGAGAGAGAGAATTTAAGAGACAGATAGAACGCAGGCGAGAAGTGTGTGTGTGAGGAGAGAGAGAGAGAGAGAGAGAGAGAGAGAGAGAGAGAGAGAGAGAGAGAGAGAGAGAGAGAGAGAGAGAATTTTGTTTTAAAGTAGCTGCAACTTGAAAAAAAAAATGCGATTCAGGATTTTTGAAATGCAAAATTTTAAACATTTAAATTTTATTTCATTTGTAATCTGGGTTTGAGGAGCTTCAAAATTTTAAAATCATTTCTTTTAGCAATTTCAGAATATGAATTATTAAATACAGAAAATAAAATTATAATGAAGAAATTAAAATAATGGATTGTAGAAGGTGAAGCTGCGTTTTCCAAGACAATCGTTGAGTCCAAAAGAAAATTTTTCAAATTCTCTTCCACTGGTGACAAGGATCCAGAAGCCCCATTCTATCACATTAACCTTTTTGTGAATGGTGGTGATATAGCGTATACCATATTAATAGTGATAGTGGTGATAATTATAATAATGTTAATAATAAGTGAATAGTGGTGAATAATTTAAAATACAGTGAATAAGTGTACTAGCGTATTAATATTAATTAAAAAGTGTATAGCATAACAATAATATTAATATTAAAATAAAGCAAATAGTAGAGATTATTAGTGCAATATATATATATATATTTTATTAAATATAGTGTTATAATGATAATGATAGTAATAATTGTATATGTAATTTTATGTGTATGTATGCATGTATTTGTATATGTATATTTCTTTTTTTAATATTTTATATTTGTTTATATAAAAAAGCACCCAGTAGCTCAGTGGTAGAGCACTCACCAAACAAAGTGAGGGTCCAGGTTCGCAACTGGTCGGTGTGGAGAATGTGAGCAATTCTTTCTTTTGGCTTTCCTTCGTCCTGCTCAGCCATTAATCGAGTACACCCCCTCCTAGATTAGGGCTCTGCCCGTGAAAAGTGGTGTTTATCTGTATAATATATATATATATATATATATATATATATATGATATTATATATTATATATATATATATATTATATATATAATATATATAAATATATAACACTGTCCGGATGTCGGGCTAATTCACTATCCAGCCCATCCGTAATGAAAATGAAAATCGGCACTCTCTTTACAGAAAAAAAAAGTTACTGCCTCTCAAAGTATTTTTTATAATTTTTTTTTTTTTTTTTTTTTAAATCAACAGGATATAGCTACTCTAAATAAATTATAATGAAGCTTAAAAAAATTAAAATGATTTAAGTCTTTAGGAAAAAAAGTTAGCGCCTCTCAAAGTTTAAAATTTTCTCATAAGCTTTCTTTTAAAAAAAATTAGTGGGCCTCATGCCCATTTTAGGGCCATCCTAGTTCAGGTTATAAGATTTGTTAATTCTACATAGATTTTCTCTGTGTATACCTAACAAAACTTATAGCCTGAACTAGAGGGCCTGAAATGAGACCTAACCTTGATGGAATGAAGCCTATGTGAGTTTTAACAACTTTGAGTGTTGTAATATTTTTCCTAACAAGACCGCAGATTTTCGTTTTCACTATTCTTCATTATTATTTTTTTAGAGTATATCTTGTGATTTTCATAAAAATCAAGGGTGACACCCCTCTGTGCTACTATTACCAAACTTTAAATTATTACAGGGTAACCAGCAGAATGCAGAAGACATTGAAAATATACCTATGTAACCTCGGTGAAACTAAAGAAGTTACCCGCATGATATTTCGAAAACTAAGAAAGATACAAGAAAACTGATAACATATATGGAATCAGCGTATGAAATTTGTATGGAAAATGAAAAAAAAAATTATACTTTTTTTTTATTATTTTTTTTTATATCTCCAAAACTACGATAGGTACAAGAAAACTAATAACATATTTAGAATCAGCGTATGAAATATGTATGAAAAAAGATTTTTTTTTTTTTTAACTAAAAGAATACCCCAGGGTAAACCACAAAGATGAAAAGAGTCGCGGTCTCTCGGCGTCCTCTGGGGACAGCGGGGTTGGACTATTTCCCCCCCTCCGGGAGGGTCTCCGGAACCCCCGCTCTTTGGTATTTGGGTGTCGCGGGGGTTCCTCCGCCCCTCCCCTACGGGGTATGGAAAATGTCCCCCCCTCTGTCCCACCGTCGGCTCAAGCCCCCTAAAAAAATATTTACATGCTGATTCCATATATGTTTTTAGTTTTCTTCTACCTATCATAGTTTTGGATATAAAAAAAAAAAAAAAAATTTTTTTTTCCATTTTCCATACAAATTTCATACGCTGATTCCATATATGTTATCAGATTTCTTGTACCTATCTTAGTTTTCGAGATATCATGCGGGTAACTTCTTTAGTTTGGCCTGTAACCTCATAAAGGAATGTCAAAACCAAATATACAGAAAAATATGTCTTTGTGACTTATGTAAAATTACTAATTTTTGATGTTACAATTATTAAAAATTGATTAGTAATTTTTTTAATAATGGTAATGTTGAAAATTTAATATACACAAACTTATAAATTACCTAAGATACCGTAACTAATGTCGTAATCAAAAGCTATAGTAACAGAGTAACGGCACTTCGTTACTTTTCCTTTCAAAGAAAAGGAATAACGTAACGGAATTACTTTTTCCGAGTAACGGTAACGAAATTACTTTTTTGAGTAACGATGCCAACCAGGGATGGCAATTTTGGTGATTTTTTTGATTTTTTTAAAAAAAATCAATTTGTGATTTTTTTGATTTTTTTGATATTTTTTGATTTTTTCAGATTCGTAACGTCACGCGATATATAATTTGTAACCTGCAAATTATATTTCGCGTGACGTTACGAATCCAAAAAATCAAAAATATCAAAAAAATCAAAAAAATCACAAATTGATTTTTTTTAAAAAAATCAAAAAAATCACCAAAATTGCCATCCCTGATGCCAACCTCTGGTTATGACAACTGCAAAGTGCAAACTTATTTAAAGATTTGGTAATTGGAGAGTTCCATTGCTTCTGAATCATGTAAATACTGTATTAAAACTACAAACATTTAATGTACAAAAATGGTACCAAAAATTATTTGAGGTTTTATTAATTGCTTTTTGTACATTTTAAGTTTATATTTTTAATAAAAAATATAAAAAATAACTTTACAAAAATCATAACAATTAAGCTACGGTTCAATCGAGTAGGGATGAGGAAACTAGGGCTAAAAAATATCGATATATCAAGATATCGTTATTTTGGGCTTAATATATCGATATTTGGTGGCGATATATTTTCTAGGCAATATATCGATATTTTAAATTATTTTTTCTTAAGGGTTTTCGTTTTTGCATTTCTGCTTACGAAACGTAAGAAAAATGCTGAAAGTTTGTGTTCGATTATGTCAATTAAGCACAAATTTTAGGAAATGCTCACACAACGTAAGGAATTTCTCCTAAATCTGGTCGAGGTTGCTTTCTTTTTTCCCCGTGCTTACCGAATTTAAGAAAAATGCTTACGAAAAAATGTAAACAAACAAGATGCGGCGTAGTAGGTCGTTTGATTTCACGATTAATGTTTCATTCATGAAATTAGCT
>JABUQX010122465.1:10000-25043 GCA_015478945.1 Trachelipus rathkii | reverse complement strand
GGTATGGATGTGCAGGTGAGAGTTGCTTTGCGTCAGGCTGGTGGCATCTCTGTTTGTTGTTCATGTTACAATCTTTCTGGTTCTCGATTAATTGGTCATTACCGGAGTATTCAGCTATATATTCGTCAGTTGCGCCCCGCTCTGCCTTGATAATGAGGTGATTTTAATGTTCCCCGATCACAATCTTTGGGAAACCACTGGCGGTCTTCCTCTTTGTGTTGTTAGGGGTTGTAATAAATCTGGTCGTGATTTCTCTATTTACTTCTTTGTCCTACTTCCTGTTTGATTTATTTCCTTACATTAACCCTCCTGGTCGGTTTAACGAGGAGTTGGTAAATTCCTATAAGTTTTGGCTTAAGGATCTCTAAAACTTCTTGATTTTGGTGATGGGGAGGGGTTTCTTCTTCTGCAGAGTGCTGCATTTTTGACGGGTTCTTCCTTGTGGTAGTGTACCAACTATCCCGATCCATGTTCATCTTCCTTTTATCGGCCGTTGCAACCCCTTTAACAAAACTTCGCCTCTCACTTTTTCAGGAAGTTTCCTTCCTACCTCTCAGGATCGCTTGTTCGGGAGCAAATTACCAGGTTTTGGTCGGACCTCTCTCCCAGGTTTGACTGCTTAGTTCGGGTAACTTCTGGTCGAGGTATTCGGACAGGCGTTTATGTAACCCTTATCATGTCAGTTCATACTGTTTTACCATCTAGTTCTGCTCCACGCTCATTCAGTGTTCTCCTCAGCAAATCGGTTCTGTATTCCTTACCAGGCCCTCGGGCAAACTCTCTTTATATGACAATACACCTGGCTTCTAATTTTCAATTAAGGACTACTCCTAGAAAACGACCTCGGGGGCTTCTGTATGGTCGTCCTGGAATTTTGGAATAGAGCGAAGTGTGAGGAAGTACTTGAAGAAACGGCCAATTAGGGCCATTAACAATATTTGGCGTCGGTTTTCCTACCAACCGGCAAATGGCCTCTGGATTACAGTGAGCAGTAGCGGCCCAGTGCAAACGAGGTTCATTTGATAATGTAATAAAGGTGGATACCCTGAACATCTTGCGCGCGAGCCCACTATTCTTTTTACGAATCCCAGACTCACTGAGAACTTGGTCCCTGATGTAAGAGCATGGATCGTCGGCTTTTGCTCCCTCACTTTCATTATCTCCCCTTATCGGGATTTGGTGACCGCGGGGGGAAGTACTTCCCGGTCTTGCTCTCTCTATAGAACATATTTGGTGTAAGATTAATTGTGATTTATTTCTTATCTGAAAGTTGTATATATGTTAGCTTTTAGGTTCCCTTAACACTATTACACGTAGTACATAACGGACGTGTAGGCGGAGAGATGCATTAATAAAACACAAGATCTCAAAGTGGATGGACATACCCAGCCGGAATGGCTGCTCATAACCCATTCATACATCTCGTCATATCATCAGAAACCGGGCTCTCCCAGGTGATGTATCTCATAAATTAATTCACTTTTTTGCCTTCCGCTAGTTACCGTTATGTTGACGGTTTCAACGTTGTTACATTGATCTCTCACAGTAAATATCCAACGTAAGCTGTGAACTATGACTCCTACACGCGACGGTACTCTTTCCTTGTGCCCTCAGAACCGTCATGATATCGAATTTTTAGTGACGCTTTTACATAATGTTCCCCTAAACGTGCCCTGAAACGATCGCTATACGTGCCCGTTTTTGTATCCGACTGAGAACTTGCCGTATCAGGTCTCTCCTGATTTCTCGTGTGTCTCATCTTATCCTGTTCCACGCTGTTCCTAAACTCCACGTCGGAAAGTCGCAGTCTAAATGCACTCACGCGCTATAGGCTCTCTCGCGGGGATGATTCTGTGTCTACCGGAGTGAAAAGTATTTGATAGGAATTTTTTTATTTCTTACACAATGTTAGCACTTCCTTCGACTAATTTAGGAACGTGAAACGTCATAAAGAAGCCATTCGTTGTACTACAAGATCCATGCCGACAGCTTCCGGTCCATAATCGTAGCCATTTTCCCAAGGCTCTAAATCAAATCGCTACATACGGAATCACCCTCGAAATTCGAGAAGTCCGTGTCGTCGGTCATCTGTGAAACCGTGTAAGCTTCAAAATTCGAGCGAAAATATACCGCTTTTCATCTTGTGACGATTACCTAGGTATTAAGCCGGATGCCTGCTCTTGAAACCTCTTTCTAAATATAGCTCCTTATTTTAGTTCTGGAATCAATATGAAGTCACATGACCGTATTGATTGGGACCTAAGAAAAAAAATAATTTAATATTTTTCAACTAGTAAACACACATGATGTACGTGTATGTACGTATAGTGATATCTTCACCGCTCGGGAACCATCCATTCCTCTTGTAGAATCCTCAATTTACTTACTTACTTCAATCTTTCTATTAACCTCCTTAATATAATATCATCGGTCCATCATCTTTTCAAGTTGTCCAGACATATTTGACCTTCGAATTTGTTTCGCATTAAACCATTTTGCTCAATGTCAAGTAAACTAGTTTCTTCTCTTCGAATGACTGTTGCTTGCTACTTAGACTGCGCCAAGGTGTAGGATTGGGGTCGGCTAGTGTAGTGCGTAGCCTCTGCTGTATTTATTTTATGAGAATAATTATAGTTTAGTCGCCCCTATAACCCATGAGCGTAGCAACCTGCGGGATCTAAAGTGAGATACTAAATTCAAAATCGTATCTGAAAATATAATGTGAAAAATTCGGCATGAATTATATCTCCTAGTTGTACCATAACATCAATAAATTTATCCCATATGAGCCACTAAACATTAAATTATTTTAAGTACACAGCAACTTGTCATTCGCCTCTCTTTCACACCCATCATATCTCTCTTAAAAGTACTACTGTACTTTATATGGTGCCTTTCGATCATATAGGACGTTATCACGTTCCGGACGACCTGCGAAGCGGATTCTACCGAAGTCTGGTTCCCTCGACGGCGGTCACTAAATTTAGTGACGCTCTTAATGTCCTGAAAACGACCCGAAACATTCGTGAACGGGCGGTTTTATACTGCGACCGTCGTCGAGCCCGTTTTCGCTCGGTTAGTGACGTTTCACGTGTTAAGATTAAGTCCGGATGGTATGAAACATATTTAATGATGAATTTCAAATATTTTCCCGGAGGTCGATTTTCCGAGAGCAATTTTGATTTAGACCTCGATTCTAGATATAGGGATACGTGAAACGTCACTAAACCGAGGAAATCGAGACTCGACGACGGGTCGTCGGCATACTAAAACGGCCGTTCGATCGTTTCAGGTCGTTGTTTAGGGACATTATGAAAGATCGTCACAAAATTCTGTTACTGTCTGCCTAGTCCCTGCCGTGCCGAGAAGGAACCACACCTCCACTTATCGGTACGCCTCTTCCGGAGTTCGTCGTATACCGGCCACGTGAAACCTGTGTCCACTATATTCTCAAGGAGTAGAGAGCCGTAGAAAAACTGACGAACTTTTATAGATTTAGAATTTCAGTACCTCTGAAGCGTTAAGTTATGTATTATTAGTTTTAGCTAAGATAGTGAAGGTGTGAGTGAAGGTGGATTATAACGCAACAGAAGTGTGAGTGGAGGTGTAGTGTATGATGTATGTTGATGGGTATGAGTGGCAGTGGTGTATGTGTAAATAGGAATGGGTGGATTGATGTCTCGATAGTTGTGGGAGATATGATTGATATGGTGGTATGTAGTATGGATATGATGATCTTATTGTGATGTTTGGTATTACTCTTTCAATTGATGAATGATGGTGGACTTTTCCATGATTGATGTATTTCATCACATTACAATACAATTTGAGACTTTCGCAATAAATAAGGGTTAGCTTTATTATATAGAAGTTGTCACGTATTGTATCCGTATCGAATCCCCAGTTTTCAACTTAATCGCTCTCTCTCTGTCTCATCATGCATTTTTGTTTCATTTTAATTGTACTTCTAAGGGCATTTCTTGTAATTAGTTTGTAAATTATCCACACTAAATGTTACATCAAAAATAATTTATAGACAATAACATAAACCGATTTTAAAGTATTCTTATCTCTTTTTCTTAGTCGTAATTCTCTTTCTACAGTTTAATTAATACATTCTCATCATCGTCGAAAACTGGATTATATCTAAAATATTTCATTTTTCGCCTCCGGTATATAAGTGACGTTTCAGTGTCCCGGTACTCGGATCCCCGACGCGGATCTACGAGGTCTTGGTTCCTCCCGAAGCGTCACTACGATTAGTGACGTTTCGGCATGTCCCTCTAAAAAAAGCCCTGAAACGATATCGACACGCCGCCTTAGTAAGCCACTGACCACGTATGTTCGAGGACCTTCCTTGCTAGTGGTTTACCGTTTGGTCGACTGCGTCTCTTACTCTCTTCCCTAACAATAAGTCGTGAGGTTGTGAAGTCAAAATCGCTTCGGAAAATTCGACCTCCGGAGTAGGTTTGGGAATTTTTTTTTTCAAATTTTGGCTGTCAGCACCTCTGATCTCTGTGCTAGAGCAGTGCGTGTGCACATCGTTTACTAGATCCGGCACGTATAGTTCGGATTGCGTCGACGATTGTTCGTCTCTACTAAACACCGACCGTTCCATCGTTTTCAGGTCGTTTTTATAGAGGGCATTATGATATATATAAATATATATATATATATAGGTACACTTGAACCGCACCAAAGTATTCGGAGATGCAAAAACGAAGTATTCTTGTCATAGATCATTCAATCATGCGATTCACTATATATCTATTTTATTTCAACTATGAAGATCGATGATGATTAAAGTGACTAAGGAAAAGAAGTAAAGACTGAGATAAAGAGAAAGAAAACCAATTAATTATATAATTGAAACGCTGCTGTGGTATTCTATTGGGAATATCGACTCCTTTAGTTAGACTGTAATTTATTAGTTTGATTTTTTTGTGTTTTTTTTTATAGTATGATACACTTTAACATATTTGCTCTACCCACCGCTCTGTATTAAAAGCGCCTTAGTGCTCACGCCACAAGTACGAGGACGTTTTTATGAAGGGGACTTAATTTATAAGGCATAAGTTGAATTTAATAATAAAGTCTAAAAATCCCGAATAAGTTTACAACAGATCTTCTTTGTGATAAATATTCTTTTTGCCTGTATCTGCGATCTTAATTCTTTTCTCAGTCTTATATCATCCCCTTCATCATCATCGTCATCCCGTATCTATATCTATAAGATATTCGTTTTTTGTCTCCGAGACCTTTAGCGCTCTCGTGTGTCACGTGTCCCGGAAAGATCGAAGGTGCTCTCCAACCAGAGGTGCAATGTCACGCAAGCGGACTTGTTCAAATATTTTAGGTGACTGGTTCTATAAATGTCGTGTCAAATGACCTGTCCGTTAGATAAGATCAGCTTCACGATGCGGTCGAAGCCGGGTTGCAATTAGGCGGCGTCAGCGACTGGCGGCGCAGGCCACCGTCCGGGTCTCCCCGCATAAACCCGTCACAGTCTGTAGATACAGGGTTTCACGTTGCCGCCTAAAATACATCGAAGGAGTCACGCAATCCGCATATCCCTTGTCTACGAGGCATTTCATCCACATGCTCTTTCGGAAAATCCCGATGGGATCCCTTCTCTGTAAAGAATTTGTGTGAGAATTCCCGTCTTTCTTCAAAATTTTGTATTTTGAGATGAAATTTCATGGCTTCAATCTCTTTTGGTGGCGGAAGACACGTGAAACGTCACTTAAAGCTGCGGCTACTCATAGTTCGGTGAGCCACGTCGTGATAGTTCGTCGCTACTAAACGACTTCCGTATCATCGTTTAGGTCGTTTTTTAGTGAGTCATTATGGAAATCTGCACTACCTCAAGTAGTGAACGCGGCTTCCCGAGGAACCTCCGAACCTACAGGTTTAGTGACCACTGGCTCGGTGTACTGTCGTCCGGACCAGTGAAACGTCACTAAAGTATTCGGAGATGAAAAACGAAGATAATTAGGAGATAAGCGATGATAAATCTATTTTTTTATAAAGTAATGAGGATGATGATGATTAAGATTAAGATGATGAAAGAATGACAAAGAAGGTTTGGAAAAAAAAACAAATGTATAGAACGTGTATGTATCTATGAGAATATCGACTCTTTGTGATATATATTTATGTATTTTTTTTCTATCAAGGCATAGATCATTGTCAATTTTACGTTTTCCCATCATAAATACCTAATTACCAAATCGAAAACGATTTTATAATCGGGAGGGAGTCATAAAGATTTAAATAAATTAAGATTAAATCAATAACAAGTCATGGCTTGCTCCTACCGGAGCAACCTCGCCTTGAGCGCGTTGCTAACGCACGCGCAGGAGCGTCACGCCCCTCGCTGGATAAACAAACAGGTTTTACCTGCAATTTTTGGATACTCACGCTCCTACTTGATCAAAATTCCCGGGGGCACCTAAAAACGAGGCTAACTTCTTGAAAAAGTTGGACATAGGACATAGTGAGATAAAATTAACACCATCCAAATAAATTGCACAGATCTTTTCTGTAATTACTACTATTTTCTTATCTTCAGGTCTTGCGAGCTTAATTCTTTTCTCCATGTTATTCTCTCTTAATTCGTGTTGTCATGGATCGCACCTGATTGCCGTACTATCCTCGCCTACTCTATACACTTATTAAATTAAGTGCCTTTCTCGTCTCCAGACCGATTTGCTTGTCGTATTCATCGGTTGTCCCGTGAAAGTGCTCTCTCCTGCACATCGCTCGTGTTCTCGCCATAGGACGGTCACTTTGTGTGTCCCTCGCAGGGCGGGCGTCACATAAATTTAGTCGACTGTTTTCATAAGTGTCCCTGAAAATATCGACCTGGACACACATCACACGGTCGTGTTTTGTACCTGTTGACAGAACCGTTGGTTCACGAGGCGGATTAACCGTCCAGTTAGGGACGTCTTCACGTGTCCCTAGAAGATAGCCGAAGGTCTTTGTCTAATAGATTCAAAATCGCTCTTCAGAACAATCAGATCTTCCGGAAAAATGTTTGTTGAAATTTTTTTTTCAAAATTTTGATTGTATGTGCATTAGTGTATATTTGGGTGGGACACGTGATACGTCACTAACTGGACGATTATCGGGCTCGACGATAGTTCGTCGCTTACTAACGACCCTGTTCTCATCGTTCAGGTGTTTTTAGGGGACATTATGAACTGTCACTATAACCGATGTGACGCCGCTCCGAGGGACTACAAACCTCCGGGTAGATTCCGCTCGGTGTCTCCCTGGGAACACGTGAACTCGCATCACTATAAATGATTCGGAGATGAAAAAACGATTATCTTGTTCTACCTATTACGATAACTGTTCTCGAGTGTTATAATTGTATTTTTATTTTACTACAATACTTATGAAGTCATCGTATCGATTGAATTAAGACTATAGAGAATAGAAGTAAGATGTCGAGATAAAATCAGAATAATAATTATATTTAGAACGTGGTTCTTTGGCTTTTGCATCTATTGAGGATATCATTTGTTGAGAGTGTAATGAAATAGTATTTAATTATTCTATCCTCTACTCTCTTATCTCTCATTTTTATCTCTTTCATTTATACTCTTATTTATTACTTTGCACAAATCATACTTTATTCGTGATCTTATTTACCTCTTTAATTTGTATAATATTTTAGTTTAGTTATCCCCTAAACCTCTCATTAGCGTAACAATGTAAAAAACTATTATTTCAAATAAGATCTTAAAATAACTAGAGTGTAATATAATAGACAACGAACAAATTTGGAAAGCAAACCAAGATACACAGATCTTTATATAATATTTTTTTTCCTTTCTTTGTCTCTCCTTCCTTCGTTTCTTGCAGACCTTATTTCATTTATTTTTTTTTTAAGGTTACTCTCTAGTTCCAGTACGCCCATCAACCTGTATATTTCTAATCCGTTATAAGAAACCGACTATCTCATCAGTGAGTCTTACACTATCTAAAAATAAATAAATATATAATATTTAAGCGGATGCCATGAGCAGGTGGAATACTTACGAGTAACCGTCACCCTTATATTCCCTGCGCTCATACCGGCCCGACTCTCCGTCCGCGTGAAACTCACCGGCCCGTTGAGTACCGCGCTATGTAGGTCGTTAAGTGTTTTTCTTGGCACTGATTATAGGCGTCCTAACACTGATAATTTTTGAGGAGCTAAGAGACAGAATTAATTAATCTCTACTATTTTTCGATTTTCGGCGATAAAGTAACAAGTTCAATGGAGTATGCCATATTATTTTTCAAGTTTATGATTTTTCTTTGTATCATATAATTATATTTTCGTAATTTTAATTAATTTTTCTGATATGTTATACTAAAGCTAATAGATTTACATCTGTAAATAGGCTTTACAAATATTACTCCTGAGTATGGGGCCTATATATAGCGAACTTTTATATTTTTTATCACATAGTACTCAAGTTTCATAGACTGACCGAATTGCCCTCGTTTAGCACCGCCATAGGTGAGGTGCTCCGCTCTCGTGTAGGTTCACATGCCTCGCGGCTCTCGTTTTATTCATTTACTCTCTTTAATTTTAGTCTCTCCCTTAAAACCTAATTACAAATTGAAAAGGTAGTAAATATTTTATCGCCGTGCGCATTCAATTGTTCTCTCTCTCTCTCTCAAATCTCATTTTCTCTCTATAATTTATATATCATGTTTGGCCTTTTATTGATCCATTTCCATGGACCGATTTCGTTTCCATTTGTGCGGTGGTTTTATTGCCAATATTTTACAGTAAAGTTTTACGGTGATTTGAAAGTTAAGTATAATGGTTTTTTCCGGCCGCGTTTTTTGTGAGCCACACCTCTCTTTCTTCCTCCTCCAGTATGTCAAATAATAAACCCCTGAGTTACTCTTTTATGCGTGAGACGTTCATCCCTCTTCGCCGTCGTGCATCGCGACGCACCGCCTGCTCTAGGCCAAGGTTTCTCACATAAGGAGGCATAAATCTCACTTTGTCGTGGCTTCTCTTTAATATTACTAAATCCCTCACTAAATTATTAATTTTAACTCTAGTATTTCACTTTGAATATTAATTTTTGTCCACTAAGTTGTAAAAATCCTTAATTAAATTAATATAAATAATTTACTATGGAGAATTTATCTTAACTGTTTCTACAAATAATTCAGAGTATACGCGGAACGCGCTATCATTTCTATATTTGATTTCCCAATTTTTTGTGTGATATGCTCTCCTGAGCCACGAGTGGCTTTCGGAATATATGTGGTGCCACTTGGCTGCACCCGGGTCTGCATGTTACTAGCCGACGATTTCAGAACTATAAATGTTGAACCAGGTGGTTACGCGTTTTTATTTTGAATCTCTCCTCACTCACTTGCTGAAAAAGCTCTGTAGTATATTGTTAAGGGCATAAAATTTTCCACACACGACGTGGATTTGGGCGGGGGGCCGGTATACTTCGTAATAGTCCAGAGATAATCCCATAGCCTCCAGAATATAACTAAGACGAAACTACCTCATGTTACCCGAAAATTCCCGTCGTATTTTACATACATTACAAATTAAACTTATCGCGGAGTTAATCTCTCCACGTTCTACAACGTGGCGTGGACGAATATGGATTGAATATTGGTCTGATCGATTTTATTACTGGATTTAATAACGAGAAATATGAACAATACAACGGCAAATTTATACGCATAGGCAACGTCCTTTTAAAAGAGAAGGAAAGTAGGGTAAGACATCTTTTGCACGAAAGCGATTGGCGATTAATCAATTTAAATTTAACCACCCTGCTTACACTAAAGCTACCCACGAACAAAAGTGTGATGGGAGAGGAGGAAAGCTACCGAAACGATGGGGAAAATGAAGAAGGAAACGATCCGGAAGAAGATGAAGAAAGGAGTGAAAACGAGGTTGAAGAAGAAGGGGAAGAAGACGAATCGGATATTCGAAGATCTCGGTACACGCATTATTCATCGAGGGATAGTGACGAGCAGCCGAGAGGTAAAGACATTTTGTATGACCACAACTGTTACCGTTTTAAAACGACCGAAGATAAAAAGGGCAGATTGTATAAAAAATTTTAGTATTGCTTATAACAGAAATTGTGTTAACTCTTCTCCCGTGACTTTTTTGTTCAACAAAATATTGGGCTTGATTGATAATTTCTTCTTTAAACTATTTACCAATAAAATATTTAAATACCAAATAAACAATATCTTATAATGACACCTCACTACGTTAGTTAGTAAAAAGGAAAATAATATAACGACTCTTGATATGTTTTACTCAGAAATAAACTTTTTGGATTAAATAATTTAAAAGAAATTACATGTAGGACATGATTTATATGTATTGTCGGTTTGTAAGCCAAATATGTGATGGAAGGTGTCCTATGAGAAAGACCTTATGAACTGTATAAAGAATAGTATCGCACCGAGCGGGGGCACGGACGGAGGGACGAGGGATGGACTCGAATGGCGGAAAAAAAAACGCATAGAAGACAGAGAAAAAAGGTGATCAAAACGGGGAGGACAAAGGAAAAAACGAACTTAGATAAAGGCGCCCGCCGTGGTCGTGTGACCGCCTCTGGGGTATCGGTTCGCCGCCCTCTCCCTGGTCCCTGTACGTGCACTGTTCCGCGTTGGGGGACACCCATCCTGCCCAAGGATTGACGGCGCCCGAGCAGACGTACGTAATGCGAGAGAAAATGTTGTGATTCCAGTGTTTTCTTTTCCCTGTCGTGTCCTCAAGTCGGCCTTGTCGTAAGATGACGAGCCAATGGTGACCGGAAATCATCAAATTCTATGTATGGTTTGCAATCAGAACTGCGATGGATAATCTGAGCGGCATCTTTTTCGGTGCCTCTCTATTATTGTGGGCTTACGATCCTGCTTTTCGGTGATCAATGTGTAGAAGCAGTGAAGAAGAGCCCGGGGTGAGGCTTCAGATACCACACACAGCTCCATTAGAGGGCTGTCCACGGCATCTAGTGTGCAATGGTGCTGTGGGGACATAGATGACTTGTCAGTTATTTGTGAAAGGCTAGTCGTTGTGGTAGGAGAAGCACCCTTTCCTCCTCTTCATGATGGTCATTCACTACTTGTATAGCCATGAAAGTACTGGGGAGCTTCGAGGTGGTCCTCCCGTCCGCCTAGGTCGGAACACAGATCCTGTGTATTTGAGGGACACGTTGTGGAAGAGTGACGGCATCTATAGTTAATGACTGTCGATTATAAATCAAATATCGAAGGAAGTGCTCGACGTACCGGGTGGGTTCGTTGTAGGTGGATACCCCTCTTGTGAAGTAGTACGCCTGCTCTTTCTGCTTCTTTCTATCTTCGCTTATGTCTGCCCTCGAGTCTCGTTACGTTAGGTATATCATTTCCTTTAGCGGGCCCCATCTATTTAATTTTCTTATCATTTTTTCTTGGAACAAATAATAGAATTTATTACCTAATATTTTCTGTTTCGGATGTGGTCGATTAAACGTTTATAATGAAAAATCGGTGCTTTGTGACAATTTTCCCCGTAGACCTTGCTCGATATATCTATGGACTGCTGCTTTCATATGGTTAAGCGTTACACTCTGGCACTACTCCGATCACTTGGCCTAATCAAATGTCAACTGGTCAGTTGGGCAGCAGTTAGTGCATCTTTCATAGGTGTTAACCGTTTAAATCTCTCTGTGGTGTAGAATAGAAGTCCGTGGAAGGGGGTCGTTGCTGCCTCGCTTGAATATTCTATCGTGTTTTTGGCTTATGTGGGGGTGAAGAACAATTTTTTCCTAGGGTGGTTCTTTTAGCTTCTAGTATCTTGTAGCGTTTTCAGCATTCTGGTGTCGGAAAGAACGGACTTAGCTATTACCTGTATATTATAGTGATAGTCTCTTTCTTTTGGGGGTTTGACTACTAGAATATTTATGAGTTTCCGTGCAAATGACCGCCATGGTGCCAGGCGGGACCTTGTTCCGAGGTCCCCAGGGATAGCCCGATCTGTATATTACCCCAACAAGGACAAAAGAAGCAGGAATATATTATATATTATATATATCCCTAATAATATATATAATATATATATAAATATTTATATAGTATATATACTATTATATAAGTAATTTATATATATATATATACGAAGTAATATATATAATAAAAGTTACTTAATGCCCAAACGGAACGCTGAACGGGAGGTCGGATTAAAAAAAAAATTTCACAGGTAGGCGCCTCTTATGTATAACTTAAGTAATGATGTTTTAGTAGGGCAAGGACAATGACACTTTAATTACAAAATATATTGGCTATATAAGTTGTATTGTTGATTGGAAATATATAAAATATAAACTTGATTATGCTTCTTTTCTAAAAACTATACAATCAATTCTCTTAGTTATTACATGCTTTTCATGGTAATATAATATCCAGTGTTATTCAATGATATTCCGTGATATTTGCAAAATTACAAACACAAAATGGATATTTTTACTTAGTGATATATCGATACCCGTATAGGCTAGAGCTTTTGTAGGTTATTCTGATTGAATTTTGAATCTTTTATAGAGAGAAGGTATATTGAGTAGCTTGACACTGCCAACATCATGTGAATTTTAAGAAATTAATCACATATTTATTGAAGTGAAATTATTAGTAAGTTTTTTGTTTTTGTATTTGATTTGAAATATATTTAAAAGTTCATGGTTAGTAGAATAAGCAAGAAGAATTTATGTCGATTATATAAAATTAGAATGAAACAAAAACCCTAAAAAAAAATTCCAAGTAAAGCGAGCATGCTTATTATCATACCTCATGGATGGCTCTCATTTTGAAAATTTAGTAGGACTGATATCATGGGGATACTATATGATATAAATATTTCACATATATTGACTATGTTACTAAGTATTACAATCTAAAGATCCACCTGTAAAATTACATTAAAGTACGTGCAGAGTCCCCCTTATAGACACCAATGTTCATCTTCCATGTATTTAATTTATTTATTTATTTATTTATAGATATATTTTTTAAATTATTTGTTTTAACTTTTCATATTTGTGTATGATAATTTGTCGATCTCCCACCTAAACTTGTTCCACTCAATATATCAGATCATCAATAAAGTATATCGGAGTCAGTAAGATCGTACTTCATGAATGGAAGTATAGAAAAATTTACTTTTTAGTCACTAAAATATTTATTTATTTTTGATTTTGGAGGTCCTATATATATAAAGTTTTTTCTTTATTACTCGTTCTTAATTTACGTAAATGCCCGCCGGTGTCACGTTAACCTGTTGTCCGTACGTTACCGTACAAATAACGACAGTAGTCATCCAGAATAACAAGAACTCTTATAAGTTATGGAATTATTTATCAGCGGTCTGACATGTTTCACTTCTTGAAGCTATTTCGACATCTAGATTTTGCAAGGTATTTTTGAGCGATAATGGATTTTTCGTTATTCTTTTTAGTTATCTGAAGGAATCTTTTAAGTATTAGAAATACCCGCTATCCTATTCCTTTTAAATATTTAAAAGAGTGGATATTCAAATCATGAATTTGAAATTAAAATGGCATTTTTTCAAAGAATAGATCAGAAGAATTACTGCTTAGAGTGCGAACAAAGTCTCAGCGGTTTTGGTTTCTTCGTATCTATGTATATAGTCACGTATTATTTAAATATATTATAATGTATATATATATATATGAGCGTAACGTGTGAAAAATATCGGAAAAGAGTTGGATTATTTACTACGTCTATCCTCAGCCGATATATTAGTTTTTATTTTATTAGTACTATTTTAATTTAATGTTAAATATTCTAACCGAAATGTATCCACATATTCAATATTTGGAATTTATATTTCTATATGTATATATAAAATAACCAAAAACATTATAAAAATATATAATTTATGTAAATAATGAAATAGAGTTTAATAGAAAGTAAATCCACGATTGATAATGTATATATATATAGGTATATTCTTTCAACAAATGAATTCAGCATCCTAGGTTTGAAATTTGATAAAAATATAATGTAGTAAGACTTTCGTACGTCTTTTGCTGGCGAAAACTCTACCTTATGAGAGAGAAGATTAAGTGTATCTTGTTGATATCTTTTAAGTCCTACAGAAGAAAGTGCTATATATGTCTACTACGGCAAAGATTAAGCATTGGAAAATTCTCCTGCCACATTACACAACTAATGTTTTAGAAACAAGCTTCTGTTACCCGGAGAGGGTGCTTAATGGTTTGTGCTTTGTTGGAAATGTAATAATTAGAATTAAATAATTAAAATAAAAACATAATCTTTTTAAGTAAATAAAACTGTAATGAAGCTCAGAATAGCAAATTATTCCTTAAATATCAAATAATTAGCATAGTTAATTTTGGGTATAATAATTTCATGAATAGATTAACAATAAGAAAGATAATTTTGGGTATTCTTTATTTAAAATTTTTATATTAAACCAATTAATATTATTTTTTTTTTTATTTGTATATTTTTTTAATTATTTTTTTATAATTACTAATTAGTAACATATTATTATTAAATATTTACTTTTCTTCACTATGTCTTAAATAACACAACATAATACATCCAACCTTCCTAATCATTTAGAGGATAAAGTGTGTAACGTGTATAATGATTCCTTAAATATCCAATTTATTGTATATATATATATTTAAGTTGTCTACGCTTTATTAGTTTTACTTAATTTGCGATATAGCACTTACTCTCTATAATTTTAATTTATATATTATGTTGTTTTTTTTTTATTAGTATTATTTATTGTTTATATATTATCGTATTTAAAATTTTTATATTAGAAAAATTATATTTAATACTTTATACTTATCGCACGTATCTATCTAACGTTCACTCATGCTTGTCTACTGAACGTTTTCACCGTACTTCCGTACTTGCCAAGGTAATTTTAAAGGAAAACCGCCTCCATAAACGAAAGGAACCATATTATATATATATATATATATATATATATATATTATATATATATATT
>JABUQX010122465.1:5000-7500 GCA_015478945.1 Trachelipus rathkii | reverse complement strand
TAGAGGTTTTTCAAGCTGTCAAAATTATCTAGGGGCATTGAATGTTCATTGCTTTTCACATTCATATGGAGTACAACACATTAGAAACTTTATTGACACAGTAAAACACCTGGGCATTATTTTAGGTCACCAAGGCTGTCAACTATATTAATAGGAAAAATAGGAAACATTTTCCCAGAGAAAATATGGATAAAACGAATATGAATGTGAGAAACAACCCAGCAAAAAAATTCCTATAGGATCCCATCCATTCCTATCTTAATCAAGATAGGAATGGATGGGGATCCTATAGGAATTTTTTGCTGGGAAGGTGAGTGGGAAGTTACAATGGATTGTTGGGATTTAGAGAAGTTTATTAAGCAATTCTTGAATCTTTTTAAGGGTTTGAGATGAATTGAATCTTGAACCTTCTTCAAAAAACTCAGATCTTTGGAAATCTATATTCACCACTGAATTAGTTATAGGTTTACTTGTAACTTCAACTTTACACTCCTTCACTCTCTTATTACGTACTACATATACAGTTTCCATAAATAGTGAGAGCAACTGCTCTTAATTATATTGAAAATGGGATCCTTGTTTTGAAAGATTTTGGCGCAAACATCGATGAAAATTTTTTCAAGCATTTTAAAAGCTGTAACAGAAGAACTCCTGCTTTCTGTTAATGAAAAATGAGAATGGCATGTCGGAAAATGTAGAAAAAAAAAAAAAATTGGAATCCTTTCTCGGTGAAATTTTTCAACCCAGTTAGAGAGGAAGTTCGTGAATTTTAGAAAAGTTATTCCATCAATATCTACTAAAAATTTTACGAATTTTGTAAATAAATACATTTCTCCACTCACTCAGAAAAGGCTCAAAACATATTTTCTCATCAAAAATCATATATATATAATATATATAAAAGCATATATTCTGGCTTCGGCCCATATATATATATATAATATATATGGATATATATTATATATAATATATATTATATATATATAATATTATATATATAAACTCTCCCAAAAGCACTTATATTCCCCAAGCCCAGTATATATATTAATATATATATATATATATTATATATATAATATATATACTGATATAATTAGCATATACTCTCTATAGCTATAATAATAAATTTTTTTAATATATTATATATATATATTTTGGTAATATAATTTAGGCAATATAAATTTGAATATAGTGGTTGTAATACATTAAATATTTTAAATTCACAGGCTGCCTATTATATATATATATTATATTATATATATATATTAGTTAATGTATATATATATATAGATATGAGTTATATATATATTATATATATATATTATATATATATATATATATATATATAATTATATATATATATTATATATAATATAATTATTATATAATATAATATATATATATTAATATATATAATAATATATATTATATATATTATATATAATATATTATATATAATATATATATTATATATATTTATATTATACTATTATATATATATTATTATATATATATATATATATAGTATATATATTAATATATATATATTATATATTATTATATATATATATTATATATTATTATATTATAATATATATATATTATAATATAATTATATTATATTAATTAATATTATATATTATTATATTTATCAAGTAGGTATTGAATTATGTCCGGTTAGTGAGCACAAATCTATCTATGCGCACATACCACCAGTAATAAATAATCTTAGTGCTCATTTATTAATATAGGTATATTATCATTATACACACATCAGGTTCATGAGTTATATAATTAAACATAAATCATCAATGACAGTATACCATGTACATATATCACTCTACTATTTTGAGTACCAGGATTTAATGCCCTACAATATATATATATATATATATTATATATATAATATATATATATAATATATAATATATTTAAATATAGTATATATATATATATATATAATCTTATATATTAATATATTATATATATAATATAATAATAATATCATCTATCACTCTCCATTTGTTCTCCTACTGATTTGTGAGTATAGGTAATACATTGGACAACAGAAAATAAGTAGTTATAATTAATATATGAGACAAGTGACGTATTGCAAATTTGTGAGAGATAACTCATTAGTCTCGCCAGTGCTAAAAAATTATAAATAAAACATAAACCCTAGGAATACTTCCTAGATAACCGCGTACGTACTCTCTCTACTGTTTATATATGGTTATTCATCGTCCTAATAAAGTATGGTTTTCTAATATCCCTATGTCAGTGAGCCCACAACTACTATACCTAATTTACCACAAACCCCTCCTATTTACATCTACATATAATTAAAATACAACCTTCTTCACTCTCATCTGTACCCAAAATAACTCACATTCTTTTTTCTTCTAAATATCCTTTACTCTCAAACCATTTTTACATATATGGTTCTTATACCATAGTCTCTCTTCGATCTCGTAATTCCAAAGCACACTTAAACCACTAT
>JABUQX010122464.1:20000-30000 GCA_015478945.1 Trachelipus rathkii | reverse complement strand
AAAGAAAGAAATATATATTTAAAGTACATATATATATATATATATATATATATATATAAATATATATATATATATATATATATATATATATATATATATATATATATATATATATAAATAAATATACACATATAATTAAATATATATATATATATATATATATATAGATATATGGATATGTATATATATATATATATATATATATAAGTAATGATGTTCTACTGCTATTCTGACTAATTTTTACATGCCTAAATATAAATGAAGATTGGATAAAGGTAAAAGATTTCTCATTATGAATGGCTAAAAAAAAAAAAAAAAAAAAATTATATTAGATGAACTGACAAAGCTATATAGTCTATCGGAAAAGGTCTTGGATTTGAGATACAAATGTACCTGGAATCGTTTCCTTGTTCGGAACATTTTGGCTTCTGTGTATATACATGAATTCCCGCGCATCTTATCTAATGCCAAATTAAAATAAAATATATTAAAAATAAATAACACTATACTAATCCTAAAATAATCATATATATATATATATATGTATATTATGCTATATATATATTATGCCGCCGCCATAAGGTTATTCATATATATCGCTTCCAATGATATATATGGTAGATATTATATATATATATATATATATATATATATATACAATATATAGATATATATATACACGCAGATTCCAAATATGTTATTAGTATATATATATATAGTGAAAAGATATATATATATATATATATATATATATGTGTGTGTGTGTGTGTGTATGTAACAATAGCCAACAACAACAGCTAAATCAAATAACAGCAGACAACGACAAAAACAAACGTCAACAAAGAGGGGCGGGAGCTTAATGACATCATATGAATAAGACGTGCTTCTCCTTGATTGTTGATCCTTGTTGTTTTATTTCCACATCTGCCTATATATATATATATAGATATATAGATATAAAAATTTTGAACATACATATTTAATATTTAATACATTGTCAAAACACAGACATCTTTATTTAACTTTACGATATATTATTATTGGTTCGCTATTATTTTGCTATTATTGTTTATATTACATATCTATATATTACATATATATAAATACAGTTATTATATATATATATATATACATATATTATTATTATTATTATGTTAATATTATTATTATTATTATATATATATATATTATTGTTGAAAGAGTTTATTGTTATTATTGGTTATTGTTATTATTTACATTATTATATATATTATATACATATATATATATATATATTATTATTATTATATATATATATATATATTACATATATATATATATATATTATTATATATAATATATTATTATATATTATATATTATACATATATATGTATATATATTATTATATTTTATATAGCTTATATATATATATATATATATATATATATATATATATATATATATATATATATATATATATATATATATATATATATATATATATATATAATGCTGTGAATTTTCCTTTTGCATGCTAATTATCATGAAACGTTATTTTTTCATTTTTTTTCCTTCCTTTTTCAGTAGTCTATTATAAGCTTTTTCTTCACCACCAACAACATGTACTATCCCCAGGTTTGAAAACCATTCCTAAGTGATACAAGCACCTTCGTGTACTTGTCTTTCATAACGATTTCTACAAACTGAAGCTGTTTTCGTTCCCTCTCATTTATTATATTCGTCATTTCGAGTAATTTCTCATTTGTTTCTTTTTTTATGTTAACCTTAGCAATTTGCTCCAGAACAACATTCAAGTTCCGTTCTGTTTTCTTTCATCTGTTTTGTTTATCCTTAATGTCTCTTATACAAACTTATCCAGAACAAAGTTTTGTAATTAATCTTTCCCTTGTATTTGCTAAGATTCTTCATTGTCACAAAATTATTTATTTTATGGAACTTATTCTTGGTTTTATATATAATTCTCCTAACATCATCTTCATATATTTCATTCACAATAATCAAAATTATCTAGTTAATTTTTAAATCTTGTCAATCTGCTTCAGCGATATTATCTAGAATGTATCCTGGAAACAAAAATTGTATGGTGAACTTTTTTTTAAGTGGAGGGCATATATATATATATATATATATATATATATATATATATATATATATATATATATATATATATATATATATATATATATATATATATATATATATATATGTGTGTGTGTGTGTGTGTGTGTGTGTGTGTGTGTATTAATTTCTATGGAATAAATTTAATCGAAAGTATTTAATGTTGTTAATTTTATTTTTTTTATATATCTCGATCAGTATATGTCCCCATTCAAAACAAACTCCGATATTATTATTATTACTTCATTATTATATATTCTTATTCTTATTATTATAATTATTATTATTATTATTATTATTATTATTATTATTATTATTATTATTATTATTATTATTATTATTATTATTATTATTATTATTATTATTATTATTATTATTATTATTATTATTACAAGAATTTAAAATAACACGATTAATGCAAAAAAAAAAAAAAAATTGAATTAATTTTTCATATAAATATAGTTTTATTTCAGGAAATATATTTTCAATTCGACTTCAAAGTTCAAAACGAAAACTTGATTTCTAATTCTTTTAATTATAAAAACTACCTAGAGTTTTTTAGCGCCGTACTTAACGCTTCAACCTTATCCAAATGTTTAAAACAAATTCTTGTAGAAGAAATTAATAAATGAATAAATGAATGAATAAATAAATAAATAAACAAATAAATAAATAAATAAATAAATAAATAAATAAATAAATAAATAAATAAATAAATAAATAAATAAATAAATAAATAAAAAAATAAATAAATAAAAAAATAAATTAAAAAATAAATAAATAAATAAAATAGAAACAATTCTTTTATCATGAACCTAATTAATTTTAAGCAATAAAAAAGAACAACAACAGCATTTGAAATATTAATTTATCTTCAGAATTGATTGGTAAATTAATTAAAATTTCTTTCCTCATTTGAATGTCTCGAATCGATTATTGCATTTCGAAACCTTTCGACTAAATCGAAGCAAAACAGAATAAAATTTCATCCCATTCATGTGTTGTTTAAGTGTTTCCAATTAATTACAAGAAGCATTAAAATAAAAACCTCTAAATTACCTTTTATGTAATTTTCCGAAGCCATTCATCGTTTCAGAAAGTCCTTTTCTTTGTATTTAAGGAAAGCACTTGTAAAAATCTAATCATTTAATGCAGTACTGATTCAATATTGGAAAATAAAGAATATTTACCTCTTTTATCACGCCAAGAAAAAAAAGGAGATGAAATAGAGAGAGAGAGAGAGAGATAGAGATATATATATATAGTATATATATATATATAAAGAAATATATATTATGTATATAGTTATATATATATATATATATAAGAGTATATATAGTATATATATGTTCTACTGTCATTCACTGTTAACAAAGTCAGTTTCATACTCAGTCTGTTTGATCTTAAACATTAATCATAAGACCGTCCCTTCATTGATAAATTAACCTGATATAATTTGCTCTTCACATTTGATTAAAGTAGTAATAGAAAGATGCAAATTTCACACATTTCTTCAATTATTCAGACAAGTAAAGAAAATACATTATTATTATAATATTAAATACAATAAGATGAACATATACAGAAGAAGCATATATATATACATAGTATAGTTAGTACAGCACAGCAGATAGAAGAAGAAGGGTTATAAGAAGAAGATACATATAAAGAATATGTTATGAGTTATGAGAGAGAGGCAGAGAGGAGAGAGAGAGAGAGAGGCAGGCAGACAGACTTGAGTTTGACGTATATATATATATATAAGGTCATATATATATATATATATATATATAAGTATGTTTGTTATAGCAGTATATATATATATATATATTTGTCAAATATATATATATATAACCCCCACAGGATTCTAACTCATTAACAACAGCATAGACGTTAGTTTTGCCGGTGAGCTTCTCATCTCCCCACTCTATAACCGGAAAATCGCAGAACAGTTTTCAAGCTTTTTGCTTCTAAATAACTGAAGAGAACCCATATCATTATAATCAAAATAAGAGTATTTGTAATCTTACTGGGTTCACATGCCATTCTGATGTACTTCTGGCTCAAAGGAATAACCAACTAACAAAACTCTCGAGCAACGACAACATTGGAATAACATTTGCTAACTACGAAAATGACTAAGCGGTTAAAAATTTTTCACTCGTCGCCTAACCCTGTGAACGGCTATGTTGTCAGTGAGTTCAAATCCTGGAGGGGTGAAAATTTCTTAGTCTTATTATAGCTAATTTTATCGAGGCAGTTGTTATGACAGTATTGACGTTGCTAAAGTTTGCTTAATTGCTCATCGTCTATTTTCAGGGATTAGCTTAAAATCATTTCATTCCTTCAGTCGGATCTTAAGACTTAAAAATGGAAATCATTGAAGGTAATGCATATATGATATATATTATTATTCAATATACTATATATTATATTATATATATATATATATATTATATATAGTTATATTATATATATATATATATATATATATATATATATATAAATAAGAATATATATATATATATATATATAAAGTTATATATTATATAGTATATAATAATATATAAATATATATATATATATATATATAAGGTAATAAATGGTATATATAGAGTAATATATATATATATATATATATATAGATATAAGACATAATTACGCCCATGTATATATATAAATATAGTATATATATATATATATATAGTATGTAGTATAGTGTATATATATATATATATATGGTAGTAGTATATATATAAATATATATATATATATATACTGTCTGTCTCCATCTGTGAAGGGTCATGGTGATGGAAAACTCACGATCTGTCAGTGGATCTAGTCTATTAAACGTCCACAATGCTGGAGCTGGCTGTGGTTTACGCTGATGCCACATATGGTAGCAAAATTCTTCCATTAGCAGCGTGCCCGCGCCCGCCTGCACCCATTCCACAATCCGTTTCGACGAGAAGCTGTCGTTGGCAAATTGAGAATAGCTCATGATTCTTCCCTGCCCGCCCAGTCCTCGAACCCGCTGGTCCCTCCTCTGTTGCTGGGCGAGTGCTCTTCCACTGCGAGCTGTATACATATATATATATATATATATATATATATATATATATATATATATTATATATATATATATATATATATATATATATATATATATATATATATATATATATATATATATATATAAAAAAATATATATATATATATATATATATATATATATATATATATATATATATTATTAATCATAGTTATATATCTATTATATTTCATATGTGCAATATATATTTATTCATATATTTTGCTATATATATAAGGTTGTCTATAAGATAATCAGTATACAGTTAGCACGATATATATATCTACATATATTATATATATATATATATATATGCTATTATATTGTCAAATATATTACAATTTCAATACAGCAGATATGAGCATATGTTATTATTATACTTATATATATATATAGGTTTGCCTATATATATATTATATATGGGTTATTTTGCTATATACAAGGTTGCTGGCTATATACACTATTTCCATGTTCATATATTAGTTCTTATTACAGGTAACATCCGTTTATCCGCATCCGCGAACGATCCGCACATTATTGGAAGATCCGCATCCGCGTCTTGTCCTGCGGATGCTGCGCGAATATTTACTAAACGAGATTTGACAAAGAATTTTATAATAAAAACATCACTTAAGATGAATCTGAACGAAACTTAAATGAGAGAAACACCTGGGACTCGACTAAACCGCCAGTACGATGATCCCTGATCTCAATATATCGAAGTTCATAATAATTTGAGTCAACAGAATCATTACGATTAGATAGGATGCCAAAAATTAGCACCTCTATACAGCTTCTCTGTCTCCGATGGGTTCATCCGTCTACACCAACCAAGCAGAAGTAAGTTTGAACCACCGTTGAGAAATGATGACGGTCTGAAAAGAACGAAAGATGTAATAAAACTTGAGCTAGAAAACGCTTTGTCCTTGTGAGAGTTCAGCATCCCTTCCAACTCAGCAACCCACTTGTCTGATCTGCAACATTTAGAATACAAATGAAACACCTGTAAACTGTCTGCTGCGTTGAACTAACTGAACAAAAACCACTTATCTCCACCCAATAAAGAAAGTAATGTATCCGCTAAGAACCAAACAATCTTCTCCGCCATAAGCGGTAAATTTAATAACAACAGATCACTGGAAGAATTTTGCTAGTCTGGGTGATAAATACGTGCATTGCCAAAAGATAGTGTAGATAAGATTGAAAATCTGTCGTTTCAAGAAAAATCGATTACTAGATACAAATATATTATGATCCTATCAGTTGGTGGGAAGTAAACACAGCGCATCTACGCGCAGTAAATTTAGAAGACACTCCTCTAATATATTATTATAGAGAAAGAGAAAGCAGACTCTCAGCAGAAAGGCAGAAAATTGATGTGACTATTATTATCACCAACAATAATAATAATAATAATAATAATAATAATAATAATAATAATAATAATAATAATAATAATAATAATAATAATAATAATAATAATAATAATAATAATAATAATAATAATAATAATAATAATAATAATAATAAAATAATAATACACACACACACACACACACACACACAAATAATAATAATAATAATAATAATAATAATAATAATAATAATAATAATAATAATAATAATAATAATAATAATAATAATAATAATAATAATAAAGAAGTGTGATTTGAACTGCTTGAATCGAGGATTAAGTAAAATAAAGAAAATGGCTTTTCTGCAATGAAATAGTTAATAATATTAAAAGATAAATTTATTTTCAAATGGTTAAAATTCCTATGTAATTTTAATAAATATTTCATAATTATGAAAGCTTTGTTTAAAAATTTTCACTTATTTTTAATGAATATTGGAAACTATCCAATCACCATAAAATATTTGTAAAGATTATTATTATTATTATTATTATTATTATTATTATTATTATTATTATTATTATTATTATTATTATTATTATTATTATTATTATTATTATTATTATTATTATTATTATTATTATTATTATTATTATTATTATTATTATTTGCTGAATTCCTACTCAATATCTCATCGTTGTAACCTCTGAAAGAATTTGATTCCAGAAGAATACTGAAAAACATTTTCTCTCTGTGAAGGTCATTAAAACTTTTTTGTTTTCAGGGTCAAGAAGTTAAAGGAAACTAGTTTTCAAAACAGGAATAATATTTTTCATAAATAAAATAATTGTTTCTATTTGTTGTAATCTGTGATGATGGTGATTATTTCTTGTATTCCAACACCATAAGATTTAATATATAAAATATAGAAAAAAAATTGCAAAATCCTCATCAGAGGACTTTTCGTTTGCGAGCCAGTCATTCCAACTCTCGATCCATTATATGAGCTTGCCCGAACACTGGGAATCCCGTTTAAAGGGCTGGTTCTTTAGATTTAGCGTTATATTTAAGTAGAGTTAGGTGAAATTCCGCCAATATGATGTTTTGAGTAAGATGGCTAGCACTCAAAGTTGTCGAATATTGAATGCAAATGAGTTTTTTTTTCAGGCATGGCCACTTTCCTACAAAATTCAATAACAACAATGTCTTTCTCAATAAGTTACGCGAGTTCTCAAGATTCGAACCTGAGAACTGGCGTTTAAAAGGGTATAAATTTAACCACTCGATTACAGAGACATTAAGAAATGAAGATTTGGATTTCCTACTATTTTTAATGATGTTCTTTTTTTAGCTTTTAAAAATAACCCTTAATCTTTATCAAAATATTATCTCCTCTATCAAATATTTGGAGCTAATTACTGTATCCATTAGAATACAGAAGCGTCTCCTATCCATAAATTTGAAGCCAATTACTGTATCCATTAGAATACAGAAGCGTCTGACCAATGTTATTTTTTAACTATACTGAAGTAAAACGTTATATCTTTTATATATATATATATATATATATTATATATATATATATATATATATATATATATTATATATATATATATATATATAATATATATATATATATATATATATATATATTATACTACTATATATATATATATAGTATATATAGTATATATTTAAAATTAGCTCTCTATCATATTCATTTATGAACAAAATGTATGGAATCCATAATTTAATTCAGTTTTTAATTCTCTATATAAAAAATTTACGGGGTTGATATATTTTGATGTAAATTCTCATAACTTTTTAAATAAAATTTGTATGAAACATTTACATGAAAGCAAGATCTTTTGATTTTCTATACAATTGTTGCTTTAAAATTTCTTCAGCGAAGTTAGAAAAAGAACTAAGGAAACTGGTGAGCTAGCAAAGCGAGACATTAAGACACTTTTTTTTTTTTTTTTTTTTTTTTTTTTTTTTTTTTTTTTTACCCGAAAAAGTTATTTTAGTTTCATTAACGTTTTATCATCAAATGTTATCAGACTCTATTTTCAATTAAAAATTATTCAGTTTCTTGAACGTTTTAATTTATTTGTCTCCCGAAGATAATAACAAGAATTAGTGATAAGTAGAAGGCGAAACCGCCGAGCGAGCGAAATGAGCGGGTACAAGCATAAAATCCGGGCGATGAGAAAAAATGTGCTGGTACCGGCAATTTCCCTACTATATATATATATATAGTATATATATATATATATATATATATATATATATATATAAATATATATATATATATATATATATATATATATATATATATATATATATTATATATATATATAGAAATAAGTGTGAGGCTTTTTGCTTTTGCGTTCGAATTTTGTGTAAAAAAAAAGCTATTGTTTCTATCATATAGGTATATATATATATATATAGTATATATATAGTATATATATAATATATATTATATATTATATAAATATATATATATATTTTTCTAAATATATAATTAAATCTTATAGAGGATGTTTAAACCACACAGGAAGTCAAAAACGCTGTCACTTCGGAATTGAGAGGATTCAGAGAGGATTCGTGCTAGGCGATGATGGACAGGAATAGAATGCAATCCAGGGAAGAACCTGCGTCGAAGGGCTGAAAGGGCATCGCAACCTATCAACGTTAATTAATATAATAAATAATAATAATAATAATATAATAATAATAATAATAATAATAATAATAATAATAATAATAATAATAATAATAATAATAATAATAATTACTAATAATAATAATAAAATCAATAATGTAATAATAAAATTAATAATAATAATAAATAAAATACATAATAATAATAATAATAAATAATTAATAACTAATAATAAATAATAATATATATAATTAATAATAATAATAATAATAATAATAATAATAATTACATAATACATAATAATAATAATAATCAATAATAATAATAATAAATTAATAATATTATTAATTATTATTATATATTATTATTCGATTATATATTATTATTATTATTATATTATTATATTATTTATATTATTGATTATATTATTATTATTATTATTATTATTATTATTATTATTATTACTATATTATTAATCGTGATCTATAATAATAATATCACTCTTTTTTACAGCTTAAGTATAAATCATTTACTTTCATTAAGCCTGTAGTACCTTTCTTATTGTTGTCAATGAATTTTTCAAGTACGTTTTTTGGCCTGCTTTACCTAGGAAAATTGCCTATTTCCTATGTATACCATAACAAAACAATCAAAAACCTGAACTTAGAGGGCAGAAAACATCCACCAAACCTATATTGATCGAAGATGCATTGAAAACGCGATCTAACCTATTATTAATCGTACGATGCAGTACAATTTCAAACCT
>JABUQX010122464.1:0-15000 GCA_015478945.1 Trachelipus rathkii | reverse complement strand
TCTTCTTGCTCAATCAGAGTATATATAACATATATATATATATATATTATATATATATATATATATATATTATATTTTTTTTATATATATATATATATATATATATATATATATATATATATATATATATATATATATATATATATATATATATATATATATATATTATATATAGTATTATTTATATATATATATTATATAATATATTATATATATATAATATAAATATTATATATTATATTATATTTTTTTATATATATATAATAATTAATATATATAATATATATATATATATATAATATAATAATATATTATTATACATATAATATATATATATATATATATTATAATATATATAATTATATATATATATATATATATATAATATATATATTATATATATATATATATATTATAATATATATATCATACTATATATATATTATATTATAGTATAATATATTATATAATTATATTATATATGTATTTATATATAGTATATATATATATATATATATATATATTATATAATATATATATTAAATATAATAATATATATAATATATATATATATATATACTATATATATATATATTATATATATTATAATATGTTATATATATATCTATTATATATATATATATATATTATATATATATATATATATATATATATATATATATATATATAATATATATATATAATATTATTATATATAAATATATATATATATATATTGGTTGGCACGTGGAAGAATCGATATTCTCATCTAAATTAGAGCTTCTGCGTTTTATTGTGTGAATTCGTTAGAATTCATTCAATACATTAGTGAGTGCGAGTTACGATTTAGAGGGTAATTAAGATTTGAAATCTTTTATAGGGTGTTCGACACAAAGATCGTGTCTGTTTACAACTTTCACAACTCCTACTATCGTTGGCAAAGCCTTCGGTTTGTTTCTTGTTAACTGATACACTTTGAAAGATGCCTGTCCTATGACAGATGTACGCGTGTTAGATGGCGCATTTTTCTATGTAGATTTTTAATTTGATGTTTCTCTGGTTTCTAAAACGAGACCACTTCAGGAAACAAAAAATATACGAAAAAAGTCGTGAAACGTGCAGTTACGACTATAGGATTTTCAAAATTATATCATTATCAAAAACTCTGGATGTACACTTTCCTCTTAATTTGCAATGGTAATGCGAGATATTTAAAAGAAAATTCATTACAATTCTTTAGGGTTTTAATTAAACGAATGTCGTTAATACCTTTTGATCCCACTGCACATACAACACATCTTTAATAATGTGTTTACACGCAATTTTCTTTGTTCGTTAAGCCTCCTTACATGGTGTGAAAATTTCTTTATTCCTCGATTTAACCCTGGTATGAAATCACCAAAAACTTATAAAGTGTGACAAAATTTTTTTAATCTTCCGATTATATCCCTATGATCGTTGCCTTGATGTAAGTGTCTAGTTAATTCGTTGCGTTAGAATCGTCCTTGATATTGGAAAACAACTATCTGTTAGGATCGATATAAAGTTAATGTAAATGTCGGTTTAAACTAATCTGAATCGATAAATTCACGAAAAGACTAATTTTATTCCTTTTCACTCGATAGATGAAAATAATAAATTCCCTCTACTCTATTATAGAAAAAATTAAGTTAATGCCATCGAGATTAACGATTTTCTCAAAATGTAATAATTAATAATAAATAAATAACCTGTCAATAATAATTATAATTAATAATTAATAATAATTAATAATATATAATAACTATCAATAAATAAAATAAAATAAATAATAATGTAAGTAATAATTTAATTTATAATTAATTATGATTAATTAATAATAATAATTGCCATCCTGATCTGTAAAAATAATATTAATAATTACATAATTAATAATAAGTAAAAATTAATAATAATAATAACCTAAAATAATAGGATAATAAAATAAAATACATGGGAGATAATAAATAATAATAATAATAAGTAAATTAAATAATAATAATTATAAATAGAGTGTAATAATAAAATAATTAAAGAAATAATAATTAATAATCACAATAAAATAGATAAAGTGGAATAATTAATTGAATAAAATTAATTAATAATGAATAATAAAATAATAAGTTAATATTTCTAAACCCATTACTGTCATATATACTATATATATTTTATATATATATATAATATATAGCGTACACTAATATCCATACTAGAAATAGCTATGAACGGTCCTATAAGTGGTGATTATATATAATATCCCACCCGGTAATATAGCTATTATTATAAGATACCAAGGTAATATATAATCACTAATAGTAAATTAACCCAAAGGTATATATATTATATATATTATAGTATATAAAAATTATAGTATCATATATATATATTAGTTATATATATATTATATAATATAAATATATATATATTCTATACTATATTATATATAGTAATAGTATATAGTATAAATAATATAAATAGTTACCTATATAATATATTTAATGTCATTATATATAATATAATAATAATCAAAAATTAATGGAGATAATAATAAATAATAATACATAATAATAAATAATTAATAATAATAGATTAATAATAGATAATAATAATTAATAATTAATAATAATAATAATAAATAATAATAATAATAATATTAATTTTAGTAATAATAATAATAAAAATACCATTGATAACCTAAACCCAGAAAAATAAACGTTAAATTAATTTATAATAATAATAATCTATAATAAGATCCAATTAATGATGAAGAAGAAGCACAAATTCTTTTGATGCTTACTTTTATGACAAATGCTAGATTTAATTTTAAACGATAATTAATAATATTTCGTCGTGTATTTGTAGTATTATGATTATATATTAAACTTGTCATTATAAAGTCACTTATATTATTTTAAGGATCCTCAAAACTTTTTGCAAGCCATTAAATATCGTTCATTGACTTAATACGCACTTTGTCACCCTTCAGTTGGCCGTTGAGTCCATTTGGATTTTATAAGCGTGAATCGCCCTCCTCGGCAAAGTCCATTATATTAAAACTTATAGCATTATTTTAACCAATTAATTAAAATTGCGTTCGCAAATTTAAAATAAAATATTTTAGATTATATTAATTCAGGAATAGTAGGAATATATGATTTAGAATATTACAAAAGTTCTTGGCTTTGTTGACTTTTTGTATTTGGAAAGTCTACATAGAAATATTTTCCTAATTTATTTTGGAATCTCTTTCAAGTAAAGGATTACAAAATAACGTCTTTCTTTCCCTTTTATTCGGCCATATGGATAATTGCACACAAATGCAATTAACAATTATCTGCGGGGGAGACTTGTTTTTTTCGGGTTGTGGTTAAACATCGAGATTTTATTCTTTATTAAAAGAGAGTTATATTTTAAAGATAACCTTTCTTTGATAGAAATATCATTTAATATAAAATAAAATATTAAATAAATAAGATTATTGAAGTTCAAACTAGGGTATTTACCCTTTAACATGGCGTAATTCAAATTATAATTGTTTTCACCGTTGTGGGTATAACATAGTGTAAAATTGACTTTGGTTAATTAAACATCGTTGTCTAGCTGATCCGAGGCAAAGTGCACAACAAATAAAAATTGCGTTGTTCATTACAAATTTACTTTAAATTATCATATATTTATTATATATTTTAAGCCTTCATAATTCAAGCATTGAAATAATTTGCGCTTTGTGATTAAATTTTAAAGAAAACTATGTTTTTTTGATTTTTTTTTTGTCTATATGGTTAGTTAAAAATTGGGGCGTAGATATAGGGATACTTTTTATTTAATAGTAAATTAAAGTTTTAGATGTTAATCAATTCTTTTAAGTATATATTATATATATATATATATATGATATATATATATATAGTAAATATTATTAATACTACCATCATTGTTATATATTATGCAATATATATTTTATATATAGTAACTATATGGAGTATATATATACCATTATACTATTAATTTATGGTCTCCCATGAACTGGGTGCCGTGAACTATTAGATTGGAAATATGCGTTTTTATATAACTGATAATGCCGCAGCGTTATTTTGGAATTTGCCAATGCGACATATTAAAATGTCGTACTTTCCTGCAAGTAAATATCAAGAACGTCCATTGATCATTAAGAGTAGACGCGCTTCATTGCTGGCTATCATCCTCTAACGCCCACCAGAGTAACGGTCATCACGTCATTTCATCAAAGATAACATTTTATTTTCCTTTCTTTTTTTAATTTTTAGTATAAATAAAAATATCAGTAATCAATTAAGGAGTAAATTGCTAGTATAAGCCCGACATTATCGATAGAGTGTCGACAGTTATCTCCGGAACATTTTTGCCTGGATATCTAACTTTTCGTCTAGTTAGATATTCTTGGTGGTGAATATTTGTTTTAAGAAACCCTCGATTTTATGTCATAAAGTAAATCGTGGTGGGATAGCAACAAAATAATATAGTTTAGAGGCAACAAAAAGCCTCTGGGGTCTTCGTGGCATTCACAAGTAAAGTCAAAATTGATTTATATCTCCATTTCAATCAATATTAGATAAACAATCATATTTTATATTCTAAATGTGATATCTAAACGTCCCTCATCATGTAAACTAGTGCATCATGCTCCACTTCTTTCTATACTACTCTGGTCACTTGCAAGGCGCCAAGCTTAATGAGATAAGTGAGCATTCATCGATTGGTACAATGGATATGGGCTAAGCTCACTAACCGATATAAGTTATTCTTTATATTTACAAATATTGTGAATTTCTGTTGTGTTATCGTGAACACTCTTCAACTCAACCTTAATAGATGATATTTAAGATTGATAAAATTACTTGGTCAATATTTATCAAAGTCAAAGTCATATTTATGAATCATAAGTTATTTAAACATAAGTAATATTTAATGCTTTATTTTATTTTTTAGAAAAAGTTTAGAATCTTATATTAGAGGAAAGGAATATAATAATTTAATTTTTGCTTTTTGGTCGCTTAAAAAACAAGTGATCACCTATCCTATATAAGGTCGTTACGTGGACTATATATGATATATAATATTAATATATATATAGTATACGGTAATTGAGATTAGTGTATATATAAATATATATATATATTAGTACTCAAATATCGCTACCTACTAGTATATATATAAATTTATAATAATAGTATATATATTAGGTATATTATATATAGTACTCTACCTATATATATATATATAATATTATAATATATTGGTATAGTATATTAGTAATTTTCATTTATCTAAAGATATGAAAGCTATATTATAATTATATACTATATAATATATAGTATATAACATAGAATACCTATATATATATATATATATTATATATATCATATCATATATATAATATTAAAGGAGGAGAGTGAACTCGCCGAACTTCCTTTTTTATAATATCCGTAGAAGGTCATTTTCTCGTGAATATTATTTGACAAATGTCATTCAACAAATTTAGAACCAACCCGTTTTCTGCGTTCAGCGACAAAAATCTCATTCATTTTATAAATTTGTATATCATTGGGGAGAGTTAAAAACCACTTACATTTTATTATTTTTATTATGTATACCGCGTTTGTACAAGGATTTTTTATTTATTTGTTTTTTTATTATTTACGATCGCATAGCAAAGATGGGCGAGGGTTCATCTCGTCGTAATAAATTAAGAGTACTTGTGAATGCAGTGACTCTACTAAATCGTTATGGCAATTGTTGGAAATTGATATAAAATGTTTTATTCGATTATGTAGTGGTACTTTATCAGAAACCCATGACAATATCCTGTGTGACTAGAATATTTTATATATATATGTATTATAATATATATCATATATATATATATATATATATATATATATATATATATATATATATATAGTTAAAATGACGTAATATATAGTAGAAATGTTATTTTTAGTAATTATTACTAGTAATAAGTAATTATCATGTGAGGTATATATATAAATATAAAATATAATCTTTGAAATTATATATCATTAACATAGGAAAGTATATACCAGTTTAGAACTTCGGACGAAGGTATGTGCAAAGTGGAAAAGAGGGAATGAGATGAAGATGGTCTAGAATGGAATTGAAGAAGTGGGTCTTACAAAGAATCTTCAGAAGTAGAATTACGGTTGAGTTAGTTAGGGGTATTGAAGGATAAGAAGCGGTTTTTTTTGGATAATGGGTGGCATGGGTTAACCTTGAGGGAGTTTGTCTAGTAATTTGGCATTTAAGAGAATATAAGTAGGGAAGAGGAATACTTCATGGGTCAGCAATACGGGTATATAATATAATATATAGGTTAAATACTATACCTACTATCAAATTCTGTATTGAGTAGCGTATATATATAGGTATTATGAATAGGGGATAAATAAAATATTTATAGTAGGTGGAATACCAAATATCAGCTGATTTGGGGTATATATATTGCTGGGCATGTTATTATTCCAATAGTGAGTATTATATATATGATTTACTAGAGTATTAATATATATATATATATATGGTAACAATTAAGGGTTCCTGAGGTTTTATGGAAGCCATATTGAGGTCGGTATGGGGTAACAGTAGGAACCCAGTGGGACATGCTGAGGAAACGGTAGCATCAGGCCTCAGAAGAGAGAAATTTTTTTAAAGATAAGTGAAAAGTAATAAGTGATAATAGATTGACAACAGGAAAGAAAAAACAAAATTTGAAAAGTCGGCTCAAGAAGTCTTTATAATCGTGTGACCATTAATTTTCGGAAGAGAGAAAGTATTTTATGATTCAAAGAAATAACTAGGTGAGACTTATCTTAAAAAAGAGAGAGGAATACATTGTATATATGAGCAGTAGGAACTTATAAAACAATGCAAAATGCTTCGGGTGGTACCTGACATATGGTTAATATATATGTAGTTAATGTTTCATTTGAAGAGCGTAGGCGAAGTAGAGGAAGGCGTGCAAATATTTTCAATATTTTGTTACTTTCTTCTTTTGGTAAAAGATATTTAGTTAGAGAGGTGAGCCTAATATATACAGGTTTTATTGGGTTAAGAGGAATAGGTAATTTGTAGCAACGTGAAGATGATTTTCTTGAAACAGCTGAGTCATACGAAGGAAAAATTTCAAAATTGCTTTTCCTCTTGTGGCTATGGGCTGAAAAAACCCTTCTACCATTTTGCTCTTTTCGCTGAGTTTAGCAACAGAACATATCAGATTCCCGATATAGGTGATGTGGTATAAAGTTGCTAAGATAGAGTTATTCACCTGAACGAACTAATTGAACAGAAGAAAGAGTGTGTAGTGTGTGCTAAATATGTTGTTAAATAAATTATGAACTATTTTATCAGCTTTAATTTTTGTTACATCAGAAGGCCTCACTCATTCAGATAAAGGAAATTTATATTCTAATTCGATATGTGGAGAATAATAGTATACTCATTACTAGTGAACAGGTTTAATAGTATCAATATTATAGTGAGCTAAACTTTCAGTATAATTTATTTAGATAGATATGAATCTGAAAGTATTTATACCGCTTTATTTGTGTTGCTTCGATCGAATAGGGTATCACTTGCACGTTATTGCTAGTCAAATGAAATTAAAAGACTTGTCTGACTATGGAGTGGGTATGAGTTACGTGAGACGAAGAAATTGATATCCACACCCATTAGCATTTAGTTAGATGCTTGCACGTCATAATTATATTATAATACGATAGTACATTAGTGAGATATTTAAAGCAGATGCATTGCGCGAATTGTCAGCAATCGAACTGGTTGATCGAGGAGAGACGAAAAATTTAGATCGAGAAGGATAAAACACGTAAAGTACTGTCTTTTGAATCCAGGATCAACCACATAGTATGCAAGGCAGACCCACCTTGGCGGTGCAAAGAACAGCCCCGAAAGCTATGTCGTCCACCAGAGGAAACTCCGAAAAAAGCAGTCAATATCCATTGCCTATATGTGTTAGGGTCAGACTCGTGTTGTAGAACAGCAGCGCCCCCTAAAGTTGACCCCCATCGGATCGGCCCATCCGATCGTTCAAAAAGTTGCAGAAAAGAAACGCACAGGGCAGGAATGGATGCTGATGTGAGACGAAAGTATTAAAATTAAGATGAATTAGAAAGGTTCGTGGAGATTTCCAAATAGGACGCCGTAGTGGTTATAGTATTATATAGATGGGGTGGCTACCTGTGGTGAACATAGGTCAAAGTGTGTTCTAGAATTGGTATTGCCACGAAATTCCGGAGATGTGTGTATGGTCTTCTTATTGAGTGTATTCGCCCGATTCGTTGGGTATTGTAAGATTACGTAATGTGCGCCTATCTTGTCCCACTTAAAATCCGTTATTTGTAGAGGATTACCAATAAGCCATCAGTGATGAATACGTCATAGATGAATAAATATATTTAAGATCTGGGTGTTGTGTACATTTAAATCCCCTGATCTACGAGGACTTCCAGTATTTGATGAGAAGATAGTATAACTCAGTCTGTGAGATCAGAGTAGTAAGTATTTTCCAAAAAGCGTGTGAAAATCTGTTCTGTGTTAGGAGAGGGATAACAGTAGCCAGAAGAAAGATTATTGGAGGCAAGGTAGCCAGGAGAATTTTTCACAAAGAACAATTCTCCCGAATTAAGGTTGTGTGTTGAGATTCACCCCCGAAGCTTACGTTATCCGTAATACGTTGATTCGAAGATTCTACGAGACAGTATGGTTACAGGCGGGATATAGATCTCTATCGCATATTCAAATGCTAACGCTGTGTTTTAGTTACATTTGGCACATACTCGACCTTTAACGGAAAATTATGAAAATAGTTTACTAGTTGTACGTGTGCTATTTTACGTAGAGGATGAATTCTTTAGCATCTGAGCTCAGACAGAGAAAAGATTAGTGGCATAGAGTATAATAGAGAGCCCTGGTCTTAGTATGTTTATTTCATGCGCGACGCATGATGGTGAGAATTAACCAGGATGGTTTTGAAGTGAAGTCAATAGAAAAAGCCTCGCTATCTTGAATTCTTGCACATCTCACACATCACACTCCACACACACATCACACACAACGCCTAACAGGCACAACACAATAATGACCTAAAAACGTCTAAGAAACAGAAGTGCAAAATAAATTCGGGGATAAAATTTCAGCATCAAACGTGACTTAAAGCAGCTCCGAGTACCTAAAAGCGTTAAGAAAGTGTTATAAAAATGTTAGCGAAAATTATTAAAAAATAATCGCCTAATTTTAGTAATATATTAAAACTCAAAACTTAAACGTAACTGTCCCGTTTAACCACTAAAAAATTCGCACCAAAAAAAAAAAACGACATAGGAAAGAAAAAAAAAATTAAACTTGAATTATCTTTTAAAAACTCCAGTGCAAATTCACTGGATATGTATAAGTGGTTAACCAACTGATTATTTATTAAAAAAACTTAATTAAACAAAGAAAGATTTTAAATCCAAGTCTCACTAAACAAGCTATACAATAATTATAAATAAACTAATAAATAATTAATAACTGATCAAGCGAGGCATCAAAACACGACTTTGCAATCTTATTCAATGGGCATGTACATATGAATATATTATATATATATATATATAGTATATATAATATTAGGTATATATTAATTATTATATTTCTAAACTTATTATATTTAAGATATATTAAATATATATATATATATATTACTATTATATTATATATATAGTATATAGTATATTTATATATATATATAATACATTTATAGTCATTATATATTAATGCTCTATATATATAATATATATAGTAGTGTGCATATACTATGTATATATACTATATTTATATTAAGATTTATATATATATATATTATATTTATATTATATATTATTAATAGATAAGATATATATATATACTCTAACGGTCATATACTCAAGACCCGCATCACCCCAACTGGATTATTTTTAACAGCCGCGCTCGAAAATTAGATCTCGGGGAATTACATTCGTGCCTAATATGCGCAACTAATTTATTTTCACTTCAGAAACTTACATACGAAGTCTCAACTCCATCCTCCCTCCTTTGGTGATGTAGAAAATTACACAGAAAATATCCTCGCGTCACCTCAAACAAACCTATTATATCTATGTTTCCTCCGTTTAGTTGGGCAGTGTGGGAGTATCTGAACATGATCTCGCTTCTTTGCTGATGCGATAGATAGCGCATTGGTTACGGATGTTAATAGCACTCGCAGTTTTTTCATCGTACGATGATAGAATTTTCTAAAAACAGAGAAAGCTGATATCTCTCACTGCCAGACGTTTAACGCCAGAGAGTGGGCGATATCCATTACGCTACAACTTCGATACATTTTACACTTGGATGAAGTATCAGTAGCATGGAGGATAGCAAATAACGTATGTGGAGTGAGCATACGCCTTCCTTGGATACAGACATTGATTTCGTGATGTATTGTTAGTTATCCTCGTTGTCGATTGCGTTGCATTTTTTGCTAGGATGAGTGAGTGTCTGTGAGCTAAACAGGAATCTGGATTCGGATTCTTCTGTTTCATGGCTAATTGATAATTAGTTCTGTTTGTGTTAAATTCCAGTCCACATCGCTATGCAGAGAGCTCGCGTAGATGTGTGGAATAACGCAAAAGAACCATATCTTCTCAGTTACTTGCCTATTATTCTCGTAATATTAGATTGGGAAAAGTGTATTTTCTGGCCCCTTTCTCCCCTCTTCTTGGGAGGCGCGCCAGACTTCTCTAAACCTTCTGGTTTTTGTTTTTCCGCAAAAACCGTTCCGTGATTGCGGACCCTTATAAGCTTGTGAGTTTTTAATAACTAGATCATATACGACCTCTGGAAGCACTACTGTGTTTGAAGCTTTTAAGTATGGTTCTTGTGTTTTTTTTTATTTTTTTTTTTGACGCTTGAAAGTTTTTCTTCGGAAACATGGCTCGGTTTTAGATGGAATTACTAACGTCAGATTGGAAACTCTCAGTCAGTCGGCAAGCGGATTGTATACAGAGACTACCCAGACAACTCTCATCATTCTCTCGCATATCATCTCCTCTAGATCACTCTAAATCTAAATACTAATGCTACACGGGCACGTTCTTGATGGCCATGCTTGTGCTTTATCATAACTGTACAACGAACTCATATGAGTCTGGTGTGTCACATGGAAATATACCGAGTATGTGTCTCGATGATTCACTTAAGTTATATAGATGTCAACTGAAACTCCAGTCTCTTGGCTCTCCGGCGATTTTAATAGAATATAATCAGTTTCTATAGAATGTTATTAAAATCTGGTTGTAAGTGTGAGAGCTGATATGAATACTCTTGTCACTGCTTAATATGTGTACCTCGCAGAGAGAGATAGACCTTGCGGTATGATGATGTGAATAGCACGCACACGGAGAGATGAGGAAGCAGGTAGAGAGACGTGAGAGTCGTAGACGACAGAGACAGAGACACGACGTGAGAGACGAAAACTTAGACTTGAGAGAGGAATAGATTCAGAAAGAATGGAGAGAGCAAGAGAGGTAACTCCTCATGGTCCATTTCTTACTCACGAAAGCGAGAGACAGGAGTCAAACTTATGGTGGTGCTCAGCAGTAGTGCTTATATGATTGAATAAATATACAATTAGCGACAAAATCGACAAGACACTATGAAACTCCAGCCATTCTTATGTTATGCTGAAGAGCATGGTACGTCTAATAACCTCAGTGAAACTAATGTGATTTGGCTCTCAGAGTTCGCACAAAGGTATCGCCTGCATTTATTAACAAGCCACGAGACAATACCTTTATGTCCTTTACATGACGGATTGATTGGCACTTATATTGCAAATTGTCTAACTAGGTTATGAACCATTGTAACATATGCTATACTTGTGATACAATTGATCATAACTCTTTTTAAAATCTTCATGTGCAATAATGTAACAAAATTATTACTATTCGCTATAGTGTTCACGAATTAGTATACTATGCTAACGATTAATACTCTCATACCACAATTACTGAAAAATACTTTTCTGTGTGCGATGGCTGATTTACATTTATATACATTCTGCGACAGTGCCTCTCGGGGCACGTTTCTCTCTCTTTGACTACGGATACACGCATGCTTAAATTCTACCATATGTTCTCCTCATCGCTATTATGATGGAACAAAACGTGGCGCATCAGCCGTCAGCAAAAATCAAAAGCACAGAATAACGACCACCCTATATATATGCAGTTTCCATATATATACTTGAATAAACTATTATATATGAATATATTACCTAATTACATAAATATAATGAGTCACTCAGATACTCAGATAATGCTATCATACTGGATGACCTTTGCGTATATTCGTCACCTCCAGTGATGAGCTATGAATGTTGAATCATGTGTTATCTCATCTACTCTATCTCGAGATGATACATTATTTCGTACAAGCTATCTTCGTTTTTGATACAACCCAAACCGTACTTGTTATTGATAACACCGTTATCTGACGAGGAAGTATACCTAAATCCACAATATATATCATGGCCACTCATTGCTCACAACCGGTTTGCATTATATAAATTACGTATCTAAATTCTACTTAAACATTCTCTTGCAAATGTATGACCTATACTCTATCTCTACGACGAAGGGCACACCGCTATTGGTAACTATTGCCTTACGCGCCACATAAAGATATTTGTTATGGCTTGGACGCTTACTCTCTTCCAAATCTTTATGAACATCCAGCTGCTCACTACTTGTTTAAAATATAGCTCCTCTCTATTAGTCTCATATTTCCGCAGTGTATCATGAGGATTAACTCTCTACTATATAAGTGTTTACTGACGACTCTAATAACATAAGACAGTAGTGTAACTATTAGGGATGTAGCTCGACATAGACCTCGCACTGAAATAGAGTTGTCTGATATAGCTCCTAGCCAAGATCACTCGCACTACTCTTCTAATTTTTTTACGATGCTGCCATATCTATGCCTGTATCACATTGTATTATAACGAGTACCGAGTAGCTTGGAATTAATTTTATATTAACTCACTATACTAAAATGAGTTAGCACTCCTTATACTTCAGCATTCATATCAAGCTTAAACCAAATCACTTTTGTCATTTATCTCAAGATTCGCTCAGTCACGCTACAAAGCGAACTTAATCACTTTATAAAAACACTAAATTGTATATTCGAATTTCGAACTGAAATTCTAAGGTCATGTTCTAACACGTTAAGATTTCAACAGATATGCCAATCATGTGATTTGTGTACTGCTAAGGCAACTCAGAGATTGGCATTCTCACGTGATCACATATATCAAACGTTGTCATTATAGGTTTCCGTAATATATCTTGGTGTAGATCCCGAAGTAATAATTACGTGATCAATGTGATGAAGAGCAAAATAGTGAGAGTTAGCACCACATTCCATGCATTATTTTAGTACGTCTGATTTTTTCTCATGTTGTGTGTAATCTTATATCTAAAAGAATTGCTACATCTCTCAGATTCTCAACGATGTGTTTCCTCACACATACAAGTACTCGTAAAAATTAAGTTATCTACTAGGCTTCCTTATTGTAAAAGTTTCCCAAAGCTTTCCACACCGATATTTTATCAATTTACCAGAGCAAAATTCTAAATCGCCCTATGGCCTGCAAAATATATAAGAATAAAAATGTACTCGCAGAAGAGGAGGACCATCGACACATTAATAAGATATAAAGTATATAAAAGACAAAATAAGAAAACAGACGATAATTATTCATGAGAACAGTTGAGCTCCATACCTATCCACTCAGTATCTAGTATAACTCGCATTTAGTAATCTACGCACCCGATAGATATCATATGGTTCTAAGACACTCAAGCTCTCAAATAATGTCTCAACTCGGTCATAGCCAAATATACCATCATACGCTCCTCCTAGTAGTCTTAAGCTGATATGAAGTCTGTATTTCTTCTACTGGGCCTCCGTTGTTCTCATCATTGACACTCTTTACTCCACCCTATAAGACAACTCTACTCTCTCAAATCTTCTTCGTTTTGCACTTCTCTTCTCGTCTGTAATACTTCTTCTCTCCTATCTTGGTCTCATCTCTCCTCTTCTCTATCTCTCTCGCCCTCTCTCTCTTTTCTTCTCCTCACTGTTTATTCCTCTTTACCAATCTTCTTCGTCTATACATCTCTCTCTCTATCTCCTACTATTATCTTCTGCCACTAGAGTAGAGTCAGGGTATCCTGTACAATTTTAGTCTGCTCTGCAGCTCACCTCTGTATTTTCTTGATTAAATGCGCCACCGTGTGGGCTCGTTTTATCATGCCATATTTCTTTACATGAAAGGATATTTTTCTCTTCTGTAGGGCTAGCAATCGATTTTCGTATATGATCATAAGTCTCTCTCTTTTCGAGAGCATAGTTCAAATTGATTATCTTTGCTCTTTGATAACTGTCTCTTCTAACATTCAGTTTTTCGTTAATAGATTTTGTTCTTTTAGTGTATTTCTTGTATGAAGTGTAAGTGAGTGGAATACTAATACACTAATTTCTCAGGTCCCATATGAAATATCACACAGTGTTGATCATATTAGATATCCAATCTCTTCTATACTCATTAATGTCCAACGAGTCAGTTCTATTTTGCTGAAAAAGCACCACTCTTGCTATCTAGATCGTGGATATTTGTGCCTACCGAGGTCTCAGTCTGAATGTAAGGCGCTTGGCCTCTTCTTCGAGCAGTCGGTTCGTGAATCTTCTCTTGTTGTTCCACCACGTGAAAGCAACATACTTACCTCTGGTAAATATGCCATTATATTATTGTGCATTTCTAGAAGTTAGTTTATAACCGTCCTCGGGATAGTCATCATTTTACTTGTTTGGGTGTGATTGTAGCTAGCTTATCGAATATAC
>JABUQX010122463.1:15000-35779 GCA_015478945.1 Trachelipus rathkii | reverse complement strand
TATACTATATATATAACTATAATAATATAATATATATATATACTATATATATATATATATTATGGTATCTTGAGGTGTCGCGGGGGGTTCCTCCGCCTCCCTACGGGATATGGAAAAACATCCCCCCTATGTTCCCCGTCGGCTCGAGCCCCCTAGTGTGCCGTATAAAGCAAAATTATTTTTATTTTTTTTTACATTTTCCTATGGAAATTTTTACGAGGATTCCAAAAATGATCCTTTTCGCTGTAGCTATTGTAGTTTTTGAGATATAATATATATAATTATATATTTTTTTTTTTTTTTTTTTACATTTTCTGGGACCAGCATATGGACCAAGCATTCCAGCAATGATCCGTTTTTACGTGCATTAATAGTTTGTAAGATACATATGACGGCTAACCATAAATTTTTCCTAAACCAATTCGTCTTATCAACTCTAACTCTTTCTAGCCTCTTTCTAGCTTCTTTCTAGCCTCTTTCTAGCTCTTTCTAGCATCTTTCTAGCTTTTTTCCAGCCTCTTTCTAGCTTTTTTTCTAGCCTCTTTCTGTTCGTCGAATTGTTACGTCATCCTCTTTACATTGCCTCAATTTCAACGAACACTTTTCGAATTCCCCAGTAGCATACGTTCTTTTCAACCACTTTTATTATTTCTCTGTACGACTCTCTAACTTCAGGCTTAATCTCTATGCTCAATCTTACATGTATTTCGCTGGTAAATTCGGAACATAACTCCTTGCATGTATTTTTTCCAACTTCCTTGAAATGGCATTCTTCCAAAAGACGTGTAATGGTGGAATTTTGTAGGACTTTTGATCTTCGTTTACCGGAGGATATATATATATATATATACTATATATAATATAATATTAGTATTTATATATATGATATATAATATATATATATATATATATATATAATAGTATATATATATATATATATATATTATAATTATATATATATTATTATTTATATATATATATTATATATATATATTATATATATACGTATATATATATATATATATACTATATAATATATATATATAAAATGTATATTATTATATATATATATATATATATATATATATTTTATATATATATATATATATCATATTATATTATATATATATAAATGAATATATATATAATTTTATATATTTATCTTTATATATCAGATATATATATAATATGATATATATACTATTATATATATATATAATATATATTCAATTGCAATTATTTCATAAGTTTCCTTCGATATAAACTATTTTAATGTAGCTTTTTTACTATCCTTTTTATCACTTGTTTCCCGTTCCTCACAATCTACCATTATAATACTCACATTTATGCTACACTCCTAAACTCATATCTTTCATTTTGGATATTTATATCCTCATTAATAGTAGCCAAATAAGTTCTAGAAGAAGGATTAGACGCCAATACTTAAAAGGCATAAACTTTAATCGCATCTTATTTTCTTTTCTTATTTCGAGAAATGAATTAAGTCCTTTTTTTTATGAAAAAGAAAATAATAAAAAAAAATTAACAAATAAAGGATAGAAAGAATGAAATTTATGGGATATGATATTACCCAATATTTAAAAAAACTTTTACTATCATGTCAGCAGCTGAAGCTTGACCAACTTTCGTACCGGTCTGGTGAGATCCCAGGCAATCTCTCTAAATGTGATTCAAAACTCCATCCTAAATACACATAGCAATACGTGTCATATAACCTCAAATGTGGCGTATGTGACGAAACCCTGAAATCATTTTTTTAATATATTTGTAGAAATTCTATCAAAAGAAAATAAATCTAAAGAAATGTTAAAAGTTAAACAAACAATCCCCTTGTTAATAATTAATTCACATTTTTAAGCGTCAGACATACAGGGGACCTTCTCTATAGAACTCGTGTTCTTGAAGATAGAAGATGCAGGTTGAGGAAAACCTTCCCAATTATACTTTCTTGAAATAAAGTCTTAAATGCAAAGCGGGAGAAACAAAGGAGATTGAGAACACTTGTTGGCTTTTACTTTTTCTCCTGGCCGGGCACGGTGATGGGCCGTCCCTCGCGAACCTAGTGAGACCTCCTCTATTTTTTTGGTTTTGTCCCTCCCGTAGCTTGATTGCTCGAAAAACTTTTCTCTACCTGTGCCTCTTGGTGATAGTTGTGCTCACCGGAGAACTTGGAATAACCTAAACCTGAGATACATACCCCTGTTTCTTCTTAATATAATGAAATTATAAAAACTGAAAGTTAAAACTCTTAATTTATTAATCAATAATAGTAAGTATAACAACATCACTTAAAGGTCTGTTGGACGATAAACTAGTGATGCCTCCCGATACCCATCCGGTATCAGTCGCAAATTTTTTAATGTGCATCAGTATCAGTAATTTGCCAAAGTAGTTAGCATTGGTGATTTTTTATGGCGGTAAATTTTGCCAGAGACCTTTTACTGATTTCTAAATATTTTTGGCATTTCTTTATTGATAATATATATCTATTCTATTTATATTACATATATATATATATATATATAATATATTATATATTATAATTATATATTAATATATATATATATATATATATATTATAATATAATATATATATAATTTTAAAATTTAATTACTTCAGTCAATGTGGTATATTTTCGGACAGTGTCTTACCTTGTAGTGTGCATAGGTGAAATTTCGTAAAGTATGGTATTTTATCTCAAAAACTTTAAAATGAATTTTTTTTTAAAGCAAATTTTGATAATTTTTAAATACATTAAATATATATTTTTTATTTATATTTATTTTACTGAAATTAAAGATTTATTTGGTTAAGTATTCAAATTATTTTAGAATTGGTTTGGCCCTTGACCCATGGATGTTCCCTTTGAAAGAAGATCTTGAAAGTCTTTCTTTCAAAACATGCTTGAAAATTTTGGGTTGTGAGGCATTTTTTGTAAATTTGAAGAGGTATTATCCGCAATTTTGCTCAATAATTTTTCATTAATTGCACCTACTGTATAGCCCATTTTTTCTTCATTTTTGCATTTGTGGTTATGAAAGGTAAGTGTATAATTGCTTTTGAGCTTTGTCGTTTTTTTGGTCAAAACTTTGCTCAGAAATTGTTAAGAGTTGCCCGAAATTTAGGAATGTTCTTACAACAAAAAATATAAATAAAACAATATTTATGGGCAGTGTGAGTATATAGACTTCGTGTTTTGACAATTGATAATAATTAATCAATTCATTGTAATGTGGATTTCAACATTAATTATATAAAACAGTTTTAGTGGTAAAAAAAATTAACTGAGGCATGGGTTTAATGAAGAATTATATTAGACTTTTCAGGAATGATTGTAATGGACAGCATATTTTCACTTTATTATATACCAGCATAAAGGACACAGAAGGGTCGCGGTGTTGCTCCTTGAGGGTACACCGTTTTCAATAATTTCTTGTTGTTAATCTCACTTTAACTTTATAATAAAAACTAATTGATAGATGGTTGGAATCTGAAGTTATATAATTAATCATACAATTTACATGTTGTTGAAAGAGTAATATCGCAATCTTTTTTAATAAGCCTCCTGGCCAGAGTGAGAGTAGAGAGAAGAGGATGCGGGAAATGTTTGATTAGAAAATTGACCGACCCCAAGGGTTATGGCCACAGTAAAAAAACCTGGGTAGCCATTGGTAGTTACATGGTTCATAGTGTTGGTTTGGATTTTTTAAATTTTTCCCCTGACATTCATTGGGATTTCTCTGTATTTCATAGTGGAACCATTAGTAGTTCTACTAATTAAAATGGAAATTCATTCTTCATTTTTCTTATAGAATCCTTTAATAAACTCCTAAGGATATCTTATCGAGGATAAAAATTTTAATTGTTGTTAAAAGTGAAATTTTTAGTGTAATTTATAAATTTTTTATTATACATTAAATTATAACTTTTTGAGCCAGATTTGGTCCATTGAACCTACAAGACATGGTTCATGAACCAACTAGACACAATTAACTAACAATGAAAGCATGGAGTCGGATGATTGTAGAGTGGAATTGAGGGAGAATTTAGTACTTGAGTGACCATAATTTAATGAAGATTTTAATCATTGAATGTGATGTAATCTGGGACCCAAATTGCAAAGGGTTAATAATGAAAAGAGATCTCTTATAGATTTTCCGAGTGGGTGATTTTTTTTTATCAAATTTCGAAACATAGCTTTAGTATAAAAACTGACTAGGATAAATGAGTTTTAAAGACCGAAAACTGCTTTTTATCATGTGCAAAACATTTTTAAGCAAATTTTAATAAAATATTCAATCTGTTGTTGTTTTTAAAGACTAAACCCTATGAGTCAGCTAGAAGTGAGCGTGGTTGAAGAGAAAACCTTGGTTTGTGGAACAGAGAGATAAGACGAGGAAAATCATATGAGAAAAACGATAGATGTTTTAAAATATTCTAGTTTAGTAGTAGGAGATGATTTTAGAAAAAAATTATAGGAAAAATAGAAATGAACTTAACAATAATAAGAAAGGCAAGAGAGAGGCAGAAATTAATTTTAGCAAGGAATGGTAATACTAGGTAGCTGCAAGTATATTGATATTACTTCGCTGGCGCAAAAGTATGGAAATAATGTAAATACAGTTTTTTTGAAAGTGATTTTTGAAAATTTTAGGAGTTTCACGGTTAAGGTAACGAGTGGTCACATTTTTTTTTCTTAAAACTTATACTTTTTGCATCAGTGTTTTTACTGAGGAAAAAGATTGGATTGATAGTTTGGTTGGATTGATTAGTTTTCTTTCAGCGTTGGTATCTTAAATGTAAACAAATTTAGGCTCTAACAGTGAATTGTGAATTTAGATAGGTATAGGATATTAATAACGTTTATTGGACCATATTGTCTCCAAGTAAAGCCTGCAGGTTTCCTTGCATGGTATTTATTATATGGTTTAGATTAACTGAAGGAGGTAGTGTACCAGCATTTCAAAGGCACTGTTTTCAAGTTTTTGAAGCGATCTTTATAACATTGTTGATAGGTACCAGTATATATACGATTGGAGAATATACAGCATATGTGTGCCTATGTTATAAGTAAAGATAGTAAGGGAAGATTTGGGAAATTATGGCAGTGTTTGTATCTATATTATACCGTATAAACTTAACATCTCAAAAGTTTACTGAAAGGTACTTATATACCAGAATATTTTGGAAGATAAGTTTTTTGTAACGACTCCCTTCATGGATTTTAGGAAAGGGTAGATGATGTTCAGACAACCTTTTTCAGAAATTTACTGGTAAAATACATTTACATGATCTCCATTGACTTGAGGAGCTCCAGGTTTTGGATAATTTTATTTAATTATTAGACGATTAGGCCAAAAGCCTGTTAAGGTTCCTCTCCAACATAAAGAGCTTAGATGAAGAAGTTATTATTGCAAAGTGGCTGGTATTAGGTGGACAGTGGGTTTACATGTTTGGTATTTAAAAAAAGATGTGGTGTTTGGATATAAAAACTGTGTGTTACAAATTCTAATAGGATTATAATTCATAATGTGAATAGGTATTGAATAGTTCGCCTCGATCTGTCCCACAGGGTGTTATCAGTGCTGGGGGCCTTACATATGTTCCGTTCAGTATAATATTATAAATGATTTTATAATTAAATAAACTTAAATTTGCTTAAAGGTATTTTTCTTTAGTTTGAGAGATTTGATACCAAAGTTATGGCTACTCTCTAAGTTTTAGGGTGATATAGATGAAGATGTATAAAAGATTTCAAAATCTGGTCTTGAGACATTAAATTTCTGGTGTAGGTTATCAGATAAGGTGGCAAATGTGAAATTTAATAGTTAAAAAAATCTTAGATATGGTCATTAATAAAACTGCAAGTTGAATGATAGTAAGCAACAATGGAATGATTTCTGGGTTATTGAGGGGTAAGAGCTATTGAGGGTACTTAAGTGCAACTGAAGGAGTTCGAGGGAGATGTTTCTTGTAGGAAAGGGCTCAGGATTATTTTTTTCAGTAAGGGTGAGTCATGATTACAAGTCTTATTACCAAATATTATACATCTATTATAATATACAGAGAAACCAATTAAGTAATTCTTTCATAGTTTTAGATCATGGATGGTATTAGAGACCAGGTGAGGCCATAGTAAATTTAGGAGAATTTAAGAAGGTGAAACATGCTCATCATTGATTTATTAAGCATATTCAAAATTACTGAATGAATGCTTTTTTTCCTAGTAATTTTTTTTTTTTATATGGTTTCTGAGGAAAGTTCTTTTTATGATCCTCAATTGTCAAAAAACATTATAAGAAAAAGCAGTTTCAGTTTCCTGATAGATACTGTCATCAAGATCTACGAATAAGACATTAACAGTTTGGGGAAAAAAACTCCGTTTTTATTCGCAAATCAAATGTTTTTTTATTCAGCAAAATAAATACATGTTTTTCTTTTCTTTCCTCTATGTAAAAAAACGCTCATCGTGGTTATTTTTCATTGTATTTTTTTTCGTTTTTTTCAGTTTTTTTTATTCCTATTATTTCAATAAATGTTAATTTTTAAATAATTATCAAAATAGGCTATACATATTGAATACTTAATTTAGCTCTTGGAGAGTATTTTCATTTTTTTTTATATGACCACACAGCTGAAACATTAAACAAATATTCCCATTATGATTTATAAAATAAGCAGAATACTACCCATTTTCTCTTTAATATTTATTATCAATTGTTTTTTTCGTTACTTTAATTTATAGTAGCGTTGTAAGCCAGCAACTATTGCTGTTTGGTAGTGTTTTTCTAACTACTAATTATTTACCTAAATTACATTGGTATCATATAATCATATTTATATAATTATTACTATTTAAAACATAATTGTTATAATTATATTTTATACTTATAAGAAGAGTTCTGATGACAAAATCAAAAGAGGAAGCAGGTTTCAAATGAGTAAATTAATAAAAATATTGAAAAAGATATTAAATATATATACTAATGAATATGTAAAATGTAAAGGAGGATGATATAATGGGGAAGAAAGTAATCGTGTATTGACCTAAATCTCTGAAGTATTTTGGCTTTTGGCTTGAATATACAAACTTTTTGATTTCACTAATCACTAGTCCCCACCTTTCCCACGACCCCAGTCATCTAATGCATTACTGGATAAACTGTCGCGGGTGGAAAGCACCTGACTGTCAACCCCTTGCTCATTTTATCACTGGTGTTTGGGCTGCTCTAATCTCCTCAGATAGTACCGTTCTAACGCTCTCGCCGTCTGGTGATCAAGCTCCAACGGATTGAAAGTTTTTTTGATTTAGTTACTGCTCGATAAGTCTGATTCTCAGAGTCGTATGAAGCAACTATCGTGTCGAGCTAATGGTACAGTGAGTGCAAGGGTCAAGGCAGGGGGCGAAGCTAACCAGCTGACAGCATACTGTTAGTAGCTCGTTAGAATTTGCCACAGGTTATAACGATTATGTGACGCTAATAGATACTATGTTATGTGCGCGTCTTTACAAGGCTCTCACACAAAATGGGTTTTTACTACACTTCATGCGAGGGCCTTTGCTTATCCTTTTAAACTCTTTTCTCGTTAAAAGTAAACCAGTCGACACGGACTTTTTGCAGTGTCATTTTCCTAAAATTCTGTTTAAAATACATTATTGAATAAAAATCTGTGTTACTGAAAGCTGTAACAGAAGTAAAGAAAACTTAAATGAGATCATGGAGAAAGAATACGGGAGAGATGATAGATATAAAAGAGATAAAAGTAATATACAGAGGTTGATAGAAAAGGTAACTATCAACTGTCACTCGTGTAATGTGTATAAACATACACCGAGCACGGAAGGAGGAGGACAAGCAGAAGCCATGGCACCCCCTGGAATTTCAAAATAATCTTTAAAAAAATTCTGCAAATATAAAATACATTTGACTAACTAACTTACTTTTGTCGCAACGCACAAATTACCATAACGTTTTAATTGAAGAAAAAGATGGAGAATAAAAATTCTTTTTACTTGTTTTTCTTTTTTTTTTGCATAGTCATTGGCATTTTTTTTCATGAAAAAAACCATTTTTTTCCTCGGAAATAATACAAACCTCACGATACGGCTGCTTTTTTTCCTTTTGCCCCGACACCCGGCTAACTTGTCAATTGGGTATCATGATAGTATTATTATATTGACTAAGCCAATGACTGGGTTGGGTTTTTAGTTACCATGTAGTTAATAAGTTAAGTGGCATGTTTAAATTTACAGTCTAGCCGTCGCTATTAGCTTTATTTACGTTCATTATAAGTATTATCTTCTCTGGGTTAGTTTAGTGAGTTAGCAAATGTACTCAAACTTTAGCTATAGTTTTAAGCATTATAAATAGTCAGACAAATCGGCGTTATTAATGATTTAAGATAATCATTTGTGTCTCTATGACTCATCTTCAGTCTTCGTAAAATACAATACTTTTTCTGTCCAAATGACCCTCGAGACATAGAATAATAAATAACGTCTCTTAGGGCAATGGAGTACTTAAAGAGCTTACTTTAATATTATCAAAAACCACTAGTTTTTCTAAGAGGACAAATAGATAATATGGAAGTGCATTAAGACTAAATGATTAAGTCTGACGTTAATAGTATCTTTTAGATATTTTTATTATTTTTATTTTTTTTTGTATCTTATTATTCATATGTTTTCGTCCCCTCCTTGAAATAGGAAACTATTAATAATTATTGTGAGCTATTCTATAATATTGTAATTATAATATAATCATAGCAGTTATATGCAAAAAAAATAGTAATGAATCAACAACTAATTACATTGCCCTAAACGTAGTTTAGAATGATGAATTCAAAATTTTATCCTTAATAACTACAGAATGTTGAGTCAAAAACTGCTTACTCAATGTATCAAAATAATTATATTCTCAATATTATTATAAATAATAAATATGTAATAAATAGATTTTAGTCATTGTTTTCTATATAGTTGATGAATTGTATCCAGAAGTTTAAATATGAAAGTAAAAATAAAATTTTAACTTAGGTATCCAGTGGATTTTATAATGTTCCCTACAAATCTATTTCCATGTGACAATTCCCGTAATTCTTGAGTAAATATTTTTTGGAATTACAATTGTCTGGGTATTAATATGGCATCTATGAATACTTCTTACTTTAGGGTAGTAGTGGAAGAATTATGGAAACTCTTTTAGATTCAATAAATTAAATCATCGAGTTTTTTTAAATATCATAGAAGGTTCTAATTACGGAAATATTTCCTTAATAGCTTTAGACTTAGCAAGGCCCTCCCACCTACAACGGTGTCACCTGGCATCTCTTCAGGACCCAGTGCACTCTTCTAAGTAATTAGCATCCCTTTTTATGATAGCATTTTTACACTGAGAGGATTGGATATGGGAGCTTGCTCGTTGAAGGTAAAATCTTTTTTTTTATTCTAATCTTTTTGTGACAAAATAAAATAAGATTCACAGAAGTGGAAGCTTGCACTTATCAGGATACCCTGGTAGGCACAGCGATCTGATAGTTGAATTATGGGTTGGACAGCTTTTTCCAGCAAATAAGCCTACGTTTAGCTTGAATGATAGTTAAGAGGATTTGTATTATTTGGAGTATGTTAGACTTTGTTAAGTTCATGGGTCTGAAAATCTGTCAACATTGACATCTCAATATACTACACATATCAAAGGAATATTGACAACCAAGGGAACTCCTCATTCTCAGAAAAAACTTTAAGAGACAGTCATCAAGGTAGCCAAAGTAATTCAAATTTGCAATCTGTTTAAGAGGAAATGAGGTCTCTACGAAAAGATGGAGATGCTGCCTACAGAAGAGATCCTTTTTCCATAGTCTATTGAGGGGGTGCCTTCAGGTAACAGACTTCGCAAAAGATTTTGGACCAGAAAGGTATTCTTCAATATAATTAAATCAAGTACTTGCAAGGCAAAAGTTTATTTATCAGCCCCTCTCCTCATTTCTATTTTTCGTAGCTGAGCAAGTTAGCTAATTTTTTAGTGTTAAGCCGCTTGGCCGAAATGTGAGAATCACTCCCTCAAAAGCAGTGCAGGCTCGCACTCATCTCCGGCTAGCATTAGGGATTCAGGCCTACCGCTATAGTACCCGACCTCGTCGATCTATTCAATCGCGCTCTCATCTGAGGGTGTTCACCTTTGCTCGTGCTCATAATGTATCATACACTGCTCTCTCACCTGGGACTAGTTGAAAGCTTAATGTTTTTGGCATCACAATTTGAGACTTGGAACCACCAAACTTGAGTATTGGTAAATTATTGTATCTATGTCCTTTATTTGTAGAAGGAGATTATGTATCGTATTGCTCAGTTGTCTTGGACATTATATTTACATGGATAGTGCGCACGTATTACATCTGTCTTTGCTTTTTTTTGCTTTTCAGTCCTGATTAGTTGATAAGAGGCAAGAGTCCCGTCTTGCTATTTGGAAAATATATAATCTTTTGATTCTTTACGGCTAATGATATCTATCTATTGTAGCTACTGCTCTATAGAGAATTCTATCTCTAGTCGGTTATTATAATTGTAATCACATTAAACTGGGTGCTGAGTAGCCTTACGAACAATATTTGTTTTTACATTTAACATCGTCCTTACTAGTAAATGGAATGGAATAATCATTTATTGTTTGTGTTAAAATGATTGCAAGCTCAATTATACAAAAAAGTTAGTGCATTCGTTCTGATCCATTTATTAAGAGGATAGGGGTGATTCGCAGGGTGTATTATTCCTTAAATATACTTGGGGCTATTCCTCTTTTATTAAGATTAACAAAGTTGCTTTTATTATGATTAATAAAAATAAGATTTATGTTTTGAATAATATATGGTAAGCACATTGGGCACAACAAAGTATGTATATATAAATGGTACAAGTATGGTTTGTACAGGGAATGCAATCCTAGGATGTTATATACACATAAAAAAGTGCGGTTCACTTAGCACTATTACTACAATAGGGAACGGATTATACATTGTTGTATTTTTTACCCTCTCTTAAATTAAAAAACAAGATTATTGGTTTATATTTTTAAGGTACTCCGCTATCTCTTAGCACCTTTAATAAAATTAATCATATTCGCAGTATCTGTATCAGTTTATCAGTACTTCTCTTTCTGTAATTTCACGCTGAATAGGGTCAGGTGGTGGCTACTTAATACTATTTCGGTGCAACTTGAATTTAGATATTTTTTAATGTAGTATCTATATGAGCTTTATTATTAAATTTGACAAGATATAAATATTATATTCACTGATATAGTGTGTCTCTCACCAATGTCATATTGAGTTGCGCATTTATCTCACATATACTAAAACATCCATCTACACAGCAGTTAACCCATTCAAATAAAATTACAGTGCTAAGTGATCGTATATATTTTAATTGGCACTTGAATTATGATATTACATATCAGATTGCTTACAAATAACAAAATAATTATGGAATCAACATTATATCTTTACTTAAGGTATTATTTTAATATATAGAACAACAATGTTTTATCCTATGTCACCATATTTAAATAAATGGAAGCTTAACAGGTTATTGATATCTACTCCTTTTTATGCAGCTATATTATTACTTTTTCAAAGCTCTCAGTTTTTCTATTCACTGATAATTGTTTATATATATATTATTGTTATAACCCCTCCCCCCCCCTCAAAATTAAAAAAATCAAAAAAAAGTTATTTATAAATCTATTTATCATTTATTAGTATATATTTCTTATATTTTATCTATTCTTTAGAACTATTATTATAATTTTTTATAGTTACATTCCTACAACTCTGTTCTTAATAAGCTTCATATACCTTATCTATTATTAGCCAGAATATTATTAGGATGTTATTTTTTTTATAACTGAAAATTCATAAAAAATATTCATTGGAGTGTTGTTATATTTGTAAATGAAATTTCTTTATTGTTTCTGATATTCTTACTTGAATAATAACGATTATCATCATAGGTTTGGTAAAAATAACTTAACATAATAACCTATAATTTGGTTATGTCTTTGACATGATTCAATTAATAACTAAAACCAGAATGTATTTTACTTTTTTAGATAATTTTATGGTAAGCTCAACTAGAGATAATATTTAGAAACCTTAATGTACAATTAAAGGTGTTATTTTTTTATTTTCTCATATAATGAAATTTATTAATTTTTTTATACACTTGTATATAATATTTTTTTATATTAGTATTCATTAACAAATATCTTACAAGTGTGAAAATTTTCTTTTAAAACTTTTCCATTTTTATACATTCTTCTAATACTTTAAAAATAATTTACTTTAAAATGAAAATATATTTATCAAATCTATTAGGATGGATCATTTTTTTAAGTGGGCCTAGGGCGTATAGAGGCCATAATGCAGCTCGCCGCAGTCGGTACGCTCACGAAGCTATCTGCAATTCCCAGGCAGCACGAAAATTAGATATTTGCAGTGTGTTAATAGAGGAAATCAAGTAAGTTGTTTCTTTATTCTTAGATTCTTTTATCAGTTATATAATTAAATGTGCATTGAGTAGTATTTTGTTATTTAGTGGTTAATTTTTCTTATATTGTATATGTAATGAATGCTACTCTGATGGTGGAAAATAGGATGCTTGAACAAAATTAGGTGGTGCTGGTACAACCAAAAGTTTATTTGTCTTAAGTAATATTTCGGAAACTTGAAGTGATGCCATATTATATGGCCATATAAAAGTTGATAATTATGAAGTCAGCAACCCTAATTTCAATAAATTTTATAGAATTTAAAGAAAATAAAGTTACAATTTTTAGAGCTTATAGGGAATAAATAAATGATGTATGAAAAACGAAACTGAAATTAGAGACATCTTTCTCGTATTTCCAATTTAGGTAGAAGTAATATAGAAATATATATATTATAGAAATATAGAATGCGAGTTATTCTCTCCGTAGGCTTAGTTTCGTCTTACTCAGACGTAAATTTAGTACTCTCCCCCCCTCCTCCTTGAACAGGGCTCTGTCCATGAGTGGTGGTGTTAACTGTAGAAAAAAAAATCATTTTCAATATTGACAATTTTATTTTTCAATGAAGTTTATTTTTAATTTTATAAATAATTTTATAAATAATGTATAATCACTTGCTTTTCTTTCTCAATTAGGTTTAACCAGACAGCCATCTTGACAGTGTTTACATTAAAGTATTGCTTTTCATATTTAATATAAAATTGCCCATTTCTTGAATCTGGAAGAAGATATGAGGATATAATAATGTAGTTATTTTTTTTTTTTTATAACTAGCTTTTGTCATACAGAATTTGGTTTGGAGTGTTTATTGAATTACGTTGTCTTTATGTAAATTAATTTTTAATCCTTATTTGTATGTGTTTATGGTTATAATTTTATGAGCAAGAAAAGACATGGCAACTGAATAAATGTTTATAATTGTTCATTCAAAATTTCGAATGTTAGTACCGGTATGTGAAATTCAAAGAACAAGAAAATTAAAAAAAAATATGGATTTGATTTCATGTTTCAATGGTAAATTTATGGAAACAAATTACAAATAATTGTAAAATGTTTGTTTCGAAGTAGAAGTGTTAAAAATATGTGTATACTGTAAAGGGAGCTTTAAATTTTTATAAGATTTTTAACACAATGCATACTGATATCAGAAGGTCTTAAATATTATAGTTACATATAATTAATTATACAGTACCGTAATTATAATTATAATTAAAACTACCTTATAGTAATTTTTCTCCTTATTTTCAGCTTTATGAGGAAGCCTCCTTCAATATCCGTCTTCCATTGTAAAAATAATGCCATTTTTCTTCCTCATGATCACTCCTTCCCTGTTGGTAATGCTTCATCTTCTGGAGGAAAGCTAAGAGATGAACCAAAGGTTTTACTTTTCACTGAAACACAACACTCAAAGCATGGGAAAGCTATTGCAGAAATTCTTGTCGCAAATCGCATCAAGTAAGTCATTATTATTATTATTATTATTATTATTATTATTATTATTATTATTATTATTATTATTATTATTATTATTATTATTATTATTATTATTATTATTATTATTATTATTATTATTATTATTTTGATTATTATTATTATTATTATTATTATTATTATTATTATTATTATTATTATTATTATTATTATTATTATTATTATTATTATTATTATTATTATACCTCTTGTTTCATTTTACAAGTGAGAATATAACAAAGTTGAATCCCTCTTCGCTTTATGCTGCACAAGAAAATTACTACTATAGTATTTAGATAAAATGCTTAAATCAAAGGTCACAACAGCCTTTTAAACTAAAAACATTAAATAACTATAGCTATTACATTTAAAGTGCTCTTCTGGAATAAGATATATAAAAAATTAAAACCAATGATAAAATTAAACTTATTTGACACTAATTATAAATAAATGAAATCTTATTCAACGATGACGTCATCAGATGAATTCTTTCTTCAACATCGATGACATTCCCTTTCCTATAATTATGAAAATACATTGGATAGTTTAGTACATTTAATCAACTAAACTAGTTTTCTCTTCTCTCTCTTCTTCCTCTCCTGTTCTCTTTCCTTCAACAAATAACCTCATGTTTTCGGCTCACTCCTTCTTTCGTTAACACATCCGCTATCTATGCTTTTGTTCTTATCCATGTTATTTTATTTATTTCTTTTATTTCCATCATTTCTTTAATAACAGCGATGTCTATCCTCAATCTTTTACTTGTCACTCCTGAAGTGGAATAGATTGCTTTACTCAATGTTTTGCTATCAGTTTTTATTTCTATAGGAACATTTTCCCCTGTAATTTCTTTCCATATGTTTTTCAAATAAATAGTTGTTTCAGCCCCTTCAACTAATGCTAATGTTTCTGTTTCTATTGTTGATCTTGTCACCCTCTTGGCAACTCAATTTCCAAAATATCAGACACTTTTTCTTACTTTCATCTACCAAACTAATTATATAACCTATTTGTCGACTTTTCCCAATGAAGCGTCTGTGTACACTTCAAACCTAATTCTTCCTTCTCCTAGCTCCTTCATTTTTATCTTTAACTCTTCTCTTCTTATTTTCCTAATTACTCTACTAACTTTCTTCATATCCCTTCCATAAGCTATCCTATTACTCAAGTCACTTTCACTATAAGCAGTATCCAGTCTACTATGTTGACACACCTAATTTAATTGTCCTACTAATGATCTGTATCTTGTCATTTCTTCTGTATTTAATTCTTTTTCTCCTTTTTCCATTGGTCTGTAGATCTTATCATCTGTTTACATCTATTTTTTATATAATTTTCTTGATTCATCCATAAACATCCTTCTTCTTTTTTCAATTCCACTCCTATGTATTTAAATAATTTTTGCTCTTCTATTCTTATTTTTTAATTTTTTCTTAATTGGCTCTATGATTTATTCTTCGAATATGTCATATCCTCAATAGAACAAATCGTCCATCTGGGTGCACATTACACCTATTAGTTCATTATTACTCTTCCAACTAAATATTGTTGGATCTGATGAGCATTTCTCTCCTCCTACTTCTTTCATCGTTTTTACCACTTTATTATACCAAACCTTAGCTGCATCTTTCAATCCATAAACTGCCTTCTTTAACTTCCATATTTTGTCTGTTCTTGCTTCTTTTGAAGTTGATATATAAACTGTTCTTTCAAGTTTATCTCCTTGTAGATATGCTGTCTTAATATCTATTGTTTTACATTTCCAACCATATCTTTTTGATATTCCTATACATAATTTTAAAGTTTCAGTAGCACATGTGGGTGCGTCTGTAGAATATTCTTCATCTTTTTCTTCGAAACCTCTCACCATTAACCTTGCCTTACAGGGCCTTCTTCCTTCTTTATTTTTTTCTGTCACTATCACTCTGGTGCTTAATACTTTTTGACTTCCTTTATTTATAGCCATGTGCACCTCATTTTCAACCCAGCTTTCCAACTCCTTTACTTTCACTTCTAATACCTTTTTGTCTTCAAAAATACTTCCTCCTCATCAGGTATACGTGTAATTCTTTTCCATTCCTTAAAATCAATCAATGTTTTTTTTTCTATTCATAAATTAATCACATTATAACAATTATATCAAATCTTGCTTGTATCTTTTCCTGCTCTTCCTATTATTTTCACCTCAAATATTTCCTCTTGGTATTCGTTTCTTGTTTGCTCGGTACCTCTCACCTCCCTTCATAATTGGTATTCTCTCTTCTATTTTAACTTCTTCTCTTTCTAATTCATGTTCTTCTTCTTCATTAATTTGATTAAAATTCTGTCTCTTCACCTCCTCCTCTTCGGATTCTTCCAACTCTTCATATCTTTTTTCTTCTCTTCCGGTTTTCTTCTAATTCTCGTAATATGTATTCTATTTACCTCTAAGAGAGGCTCCATCTTTCACCACTACAGTTTTGCTGTCTATTCCAATGATTTTTGCTGGACCTCTTCATTCTTTCTCATTTTCCCTTTTATAATCGACCTCCTCTCCAATTACTGCTTCCTCCACTTAATGATCTCTCACATTCTCTGTTAAGTTCCTTCTCATTTTTTCACTGGCTTCTTGTTTTATGTGAATCTCTCTAGCCTTATGCATGGCTATCAAATTCTCTTTTAACATCCTTTCTTCATTTCCTCTTTCTAAGTTTGATGGTCTCTCATTGTTCATTACGGTAAGAATACCTATATTCCTTCTAAATAATAATTGGTTTGAAGCAAATCCACCTTTCATCGTTAAACTATTTTGGGCAGCTAATGACCAATTTAAACACACTTCTTTTGTAACTCCTTCCTCTCTTAGTTTTCTCATTGAATCTTTAATAAGACCCATCATTTTTCACAAATCCCATTGCTCCAAGGGCTCTCAGCTGGAGTACTCAGCCTCATGTTAAACCTCTCAGCCAAAACTTTTACCTCCTCATTTTGAAATTCTAATACATTGTCAGACAAAAACTTCCCCAATGCTCCAAAAATACTTATCCAACTTTCAAATATTTTCTCAACAATCTCTTCACCTTTTTTATTTTTTACCCAAGTACCTTGACAGTAGTGAGTAGCCATATCCACCATTATCAAAAATTTGCTCCCTTCCAATTCTCCTAAATCCATGGCTACCATTTCATTGAAGACTGTTGCCATCAAGAAACCCACAACTGGTTTGGGTGCATTCTTGTTGTACCTAAAACAGACTTCACAGCCTTCACAAATCTCTTTCAATTCTTTCTCCATTTGTTTCATCCCTTCACTCGATACATTTTCATCTTTGTAGGCATCCTTCATAAGTTGTAATATCCTATTCCAATGGCCATGTCCAAATTGAAGATGTAATTTCCATAGTTTTCTCTTCCTTCCCTCTGGGTTATTTATCCAGTTTTTCTCAAACCTTCCAAATCAAACATTTTCCTTTTTTGATCCTTTTATGAGCTTAATCTTAATATGTTTTTGTTGTTCGCCTTGTGTATATTTTATTTCTAGATCCTGAAACACTCCAAAAATAGCTTTTATTTCCCATATCAAAACTAATCTTCATCCTTTCCATGGTTTCTCTACCTATCAACCATGGTATATCTTCTCTAATTACTTCAGTTTTAATTAAAAATTTATAATTTCCTATTTGGCATGGTATATCTATACTTTTAATTGTTTCATATTTACTTTCTCCAAGCACATAACTTTCTTCTTTTTCTCTTGAGTGTTATTCCTCTCCTTTATCTCTGCACACATAAAGTCTTCATACAACATGTGTCTAGAATTCCTTCTATCTTCCTCTTTTTTCTACTCTGAAATAACTTTCTCTTCTTCATTATTCTTACTTTCTATTTTGATTTCACTTTCTCCAAATACTGTAAAGTGTCTTCCTTTTTGTACCATTCTTTTTTTGCATGCTTGTGCATAATAATATTCCAATTTGCATGTAACACACCTCGTTACTTTACTGAACCTCATAGTTTTCATTTCTTTTCTTGTATTCTTTCCTCCTTAGGTGATCTATTCCACCATTCCCTTCTGTTTCTTTTCTTTCTTTTTTTCAATGTTCTTACTTCCTTAGGAAATATTCATATCAACATCGTTTTTTACTTTGAAAGAAATTGCCTCTTTTCCACAACTGGCTAAAACCAATTACCGTATTTCTTTTCTTCATCTCTGGCCATTCTCTCTAGAAACAGGCATTCTCTCATATTGTCTGTCATAGTCCCTCCTCCAGCTGTTTTGCATTACTCATACATTCTCTGAAACCTTTTAACGAATGTCCGCATATCATCTTCCTGCTTCTTTGCAATATTGAAAAATTCTCTCATGTTATTGAATTGGTCCTTGATCTTGTCTTTACCGTATCTTAATCCCAATTTTTCTATTATCGACTCCTACCCTCCCTTCTTCAGGAGATCTTCATTTTTTATTTCCTTAATTGTTTCAAAAGCTTCTAGTTTTACTTTAATCTGTAATCCTGGGTATCTTACATATTCTTTTTCTATGAGTAACCATGTTTGTACGTTTTTCTTCCACTCCTCGAAATTCTCCCTTTCTTCTCCATAAAACTGTGGGCATTTTGTTCTAGTATTTCATCTACCTCCTTCAGTTATTTCTTTTAGTCAGATATCTTCACTTTTTGCTTCATAGCTACGCTCTCTGCCACCACTTTGATAAATATTTCGTGATATGAAGCAATAACATAATATATGTATATATATAATATATATATATATGTATATATATATATATAATAATATAATATATATAATATATATATATATATATAATATAATATATATATAATAATATATATATAATAATAATAATAATATATAATAATAATATATATATATATATATATATATATATATATATATATATAATAATAATAATATTAATAATTTATGAAATCATCATAATATAATAATAATAATAATAATAATATATGTATATATATATATAATAATAATAATAATATAATATATATATATATAATAATATATATAATAATAATAATATATATATATAATAATATAATAATAATATATATAATAATATATATATATGTAATAATAATAATAATATATATGTAATATTAATAATAATATAATAATAATATTAATATATATATAATAATATAATATATATATATATATATAATAATAATAATAATAATAATATAATAATAATAATATGTATAATAATAATAATAATAATATATAATAATAATAATATAATAATATAATAATAATAATAATATATATAATAATAATAATAATATAATAATATGTAATAATAATAATAATAATATTAATATAATAATAATAATAATATATGTAATATATAATAATAATATTAATAATAATAATAATAATAAATATGTAATAATATTAATAATATAATAATAATAATATATGTAATATTAATAATAATAATAATAATAATAATAATAATAATATATAATATATATATATATAATAATAATATAATAATAATAATAATAATATAATATGTAATAATAATATATATATATATATATATATATATATATATATATATATATATATATATATATATATATATATATATATATATATATATATATATATATTTTTATATAAAATTTAATAAAAAAAAAAAATATATATATATATATATATATATATATATATATATAATAATATATATAATAACATAATAATAATATATAATATATGTATTTATATATATAATATAAAGTTGTGTACCTAAAAATTTATATACATATATACATTTTCACACGAGATACATATCATAATAATGGTGTTTATAATAATAATATATATAATAATAATAATAATAATAATAATAATATATATATATGTATTAATTGTAATAATATATCTTTCTTTTAAAGAGAGAATATAACAAAGGTGGATCCTCTTCGCTTTAGCGGCTTTAAGGCAGGCTATCCCAAGCCTGTCACCACCAATGTTCGCAGCCGAGTTTAATTCTTGCCCTCCAGGAAGATAAGACTCAGACTGCTACGCAGAGGATTGAACCAGCGTCCTCTCATGAGAAGAGTCGGCTGATTTTTAAAATACATAACTCAAAGGTCACGACTGCCTTTTAAACTAAAAACGTTAAATAATTATAGCTATTACATTTAAAGTTTTCTTCTGAAAGAAGATATATAAAAAATTAAAACAATAATAATAAAATTAAACTTAGTCAACATTAATTATAAATAAAATGTTCTAACCACCGTGGGTGTGGTTTCGAATCAGATGGGCGAACCTTCTTTGCTAGAAGCATGAGAGAGTGTACGATTTTGTATGCTATAAAAGAATGTTCTGTTGTATATGTTGGCCATGTTTTTTAGTGTTCAACTACAATGTCACTCCATAAGATGAAATCCTTCTTCATCGTCGATGACACTCCCTTTCCTCCAATTATAAAAATACATTGTATAGTTTAGTACAGTTAATCAATTATTATTATTATTATTATTATTATTATTATTATTATTATTATTATTATTATTATTATTATTATTATTATTAGGTATTATTATTATTATTATTATTATTATTATTATTATTATTATTATTATTAGGTATTATTATTATTATTATTATTATTATTATTATTATTATTATTATTATTATTATTATTATTATTATTATTATTATTATTATTATTATTATTATTGATTTTATTTGAAGAGTATATTTACTGTATTTTA
>JABUQX010122463.1:7500-12500 GCA_015478945.1 Trachelipus rathkii | reverse complement strand
TAGCCTTATTCTAGGAGAGGAACTACTCTAGGTGATTGATACCTAGATACGGACTGCCCAATGGATTGCGACATTTGCTCTACTGTTGTACCACAACATCTTCAGTGAATTGTGTAATTCACATTTATCTTTCAGCAACGTTTTATTTATTAAGCTTAATGTATTTAGTTTAAATATTCCTTTTTAATTTTTAACGTGCTTTATCCCCGTTCTCAGAGGGTAACACGGGAGACTACAGGAAATCGAACTTTAAGGCCGGCTATCCCAAACCAGCACCACCAACGTGTTCACAGTCGAGTTTTAATTCTCGCCCCCAGGTAGATAAAACTCCAACTGCTACGCGTAGAATTGAACCAGCGTTCTCTTGTTTGAGAGTCGGCGAGTCAACCTCCTACGCCACGAGGCGTTCTTTTATTTTTTTTAAAAAATTTATGCAAGTTAGGAAAACAAGCTAAAATGATATCTGTTTGATGTAGGGTTGGTTGGCGCACTCATTTTGGTGGTGTGGTGGGGTGTGGCACAGAAATCCAGTGTCCCGGAGTGGTGCGGTTTAAAAATATTGAGACGTAGAAGTGCGGTGCGTCTACTTTGGTGCGGTGCGCAAAATTCCGGTGCTCGTCCAACCCTAGTTTGATGTGACGTATGAATTATATTTCCAAATTATTGGGTCTAATCATAAGAATTTTGAATTAGTTTCCCTATTTTTGAAAATTTTAAGTTTCTGTATTCAGTTCGCGTTGACGTTAATAGCTTTAGAAATAAAAGGACAGTAAGAAGCCACATGGACCTATTGAAACTGTCCCAGTCAACCAACAGAACCAATCACCGTAAAACAACATGTTCATACAAATCCACTAGGGCTTGTCAATAACTTACACAGTAAACGCAAAGTCTAAAACATGTTCATGCAAATCCACAAAGCACCCTAGGGCTTGTCAATAACTTACACAGTAAACGCAAAGTCTAAAACATGTTCATGCAAATCCACAAAGCACCCTAGGGTCAATAAATTACTTCAAAGCTCATGCAAAACCCACAGACCATTCTAGGGTTTGTCAATAACTTACACAGTAAACGCAAAGACTAAAAACATGTTCATGGAATCCACAAAGCACCTTTAGGCTTGGCTTCAATAACTTCTACACAGTAAACGCAAAGCTCAAACAGGTTCGCTAAATCCACAAAGCACCCTAGGGCTTGTCATCACTTACACAGTAAACGCAAAGTCTAAAACATGTTCTCATGCAAATCCACAAGCACCCTAGGGGCTTGTCAATAACTTCTTGGGCTGGGCCAGTAAATCACCAAACAACAAGTTCATGCAAATTCACAAAAAGCAACTTAGGCTGTCAATAACTACATTATAGAATACACCAAGCCTAAACCATGCAAATCCACAAAGCACCCTAGGGCTTTGTCAATAACTTGCACAAAGAAACGCAAAGTCTAAAAACATGTTCATGAACCACAAAGCACCCTAGGTTTGTCAATAATCTCACACATTGGTAACCCAAAGTCTAAAACATGTTCATGCAACTCCACAAAGCACCCTAGGGCTTTTCAATAACTTACACAGTAAACGCAAAGTCTAAAACATGTTCATGCAAATCCACAAAGCACCCTAGGGCTTGTCAATAACTTACACAGTAAACGCAAAGTCTAAAACATGTTCATGCAAATCCACAAAGCACCCTAGAGCTTATCAATGCTAATAACTTACATAGTATACAAAATGTCTACCAAAACTAAAAGAAAAAAACTATTGCTAAAGCATGTAAACACACTACAAGCTTTAATAACTTTATGATAACATGCAGATTAACCTTAACAACTACTGTAACTAAAAACCCGCCAATTTGACTTAGTCAAAATAAGTGTTTGCATTATCAGTTAATTGTAGTTTTTTAAGTATTTTGGTTACTCATATTAAATATAATAATTTTTTTTTTTTTGGGGTGGGGGGATATCTAAACAGGCAAAGTTTTATTCAAGGATGTTTACATTTTATAAATTCTCTATTTTATTTACGGTATATCTTTTTTTTTTCTTTACTTTTTTTCTTTTCTCTGGAGAGGTGGAATAGCCATTTAAGAAGTAAAGTTCTTGTAGAAGCTAAAGTAGTATATTAGTGAATTGTAATGATAATAATTAACACTTCTACGTGAAATTAATTTAGGATATATAGGAGTGAATAAATAAAATTTTGAATATTTTTATTAATTTATTTCTTATTAATAATAAAAATGAGGTTTTATTTACCTTCTTTATACTTCATTTATAAAAAATAGTCTCTTTAGATACCAATATTACATAATATGTAAATGATAATTTATCACAGCTACAGGTGACAATAATTCACTGGTGCCAATTCGCTAACAACAACTCACTGTCAAATATATATATCATATATATATATATATATATAGTATATATATATATATATATATATATATATATATATATACAGATATATATATATATATAACAAACTATATATATATATATATATATATATATATATATATATATATATATATATATATATATATATATATATATATATATATATATATATATATATATATATATATATATATATATATATTTAACGTGCTTAATCCTTCTCAGAGGGTAACACGGGGGGACATAAAATCAAAATTAAGGCTAAGCCAAGCCTGTCGCCATTATGTGTTCGCAGTATATATTGGTTAGGTATTTGATTAGATAATGTTAGGTTAGAGTTGGTTAGATTGTAAATCTTAATGAGTTGTGCATACCAGCGAATTGTTGTGGGTGAACTTGCTTAAAGTCCGTAATTTATGTATCATTTTGCCCTTGCAGAACATAACAGTGAATGAGAAAAACCCTGTACTAAGGATAACAAGGCCTGGCGACACTATAAATGATATTCTACAAGGCTATAACTGGTCTCTGTTCTTACCTGATCATCCAACCTACCTTCCTTTGGAGTGGGCAGATGACCTTGCGCTTCAGATTGGGTCTGGCAGCAGACAGATTTTTAATCCAGGTATTGGTTATTGATATTATTATTATTATTATTATTATTATTATTATTATTATTATTATTATTATTATTATTATTATTATTATTATTATTATTATTATTATTATTATTATTATTATTCGTTATTTAATTTTTATTTTTTTTTATTTACTTATTTGTTTTCTTTTATTTATTTTATTTTATTTTTTTTTTTTTATCTTTTTTTTATTTATTGATTTATTTATTTATTTTATTTTCATGCTCCAGTAGCTCCCGGTATCATGAACCTTTTCATTCTGGCTGCCTGCGGGTGGAGACTACACTTTTCTGTTTTTCCCCTTGAGAAGACCTCCATACAACATAATATTCACGATATAAAGTCTAAGACACCCTAAACGGTAGGATGGAGCCCTGATGACATTTCCTTCCAGATGCTAAGGCATACTTATTCCCTTCTGCATCACTGCATTAAGAGCTTCTCAGCTTATAAATACATAATAATATGGGCCGAGGGGGTCTTCCCTTATGTCTGGTTTATTGCATGTATTGTCCCCATTCCCAAACTTGGGAAGGACCCAACTTCTTCCAATAAACAACGCCTTATTTCATTGATCTGCAACATATGCAAGTTCATGGAGAGATTGGTGGCTTCCCGTCTTGTTCATACGTTGGAACAACTCCATGCCTTTTCTGACTATCAGTTTGGTTTTCGTTACCATCAGTTTTGGTTTTCGTTACTCAGGATCCTCTCCTTCGGTTAGTTCACGACGTCGTTCGTGATGCATTTGCTTCCAACTAAAATGGCTCTTGGCCGTTTTCTTTGACCTCGAAAAGCGTATGATAGCACGTGGAGGATGGGGGTTTTGCGAAGACTTCATTCCTTGTGCCTCGGGAGGCAACTTCCCCTCTTCCTTCAGCTATTAATGTCGGATCGTTCGTTTCAAGTCCGCTGTGGTACCACACTGTCGAGACGTTTTGTCATGGACGAAGGGGTCGCACAGGGCAGGGTACTGAACGTGTTGCTTTTCGGAATAGGTTTTAATGCAATTGTCGATTCCATCCCTACCTCGGTGCGCTGCTCCATCTATGTTGATGGTCTTGCCCCGTACATCACTGGAGCAAAACTTCCTTGTATGGTACGTCAATTTCAGCTCGCCATCGTTAGGGTTTCCTCCTGGTGTTCTACGTGGCTTTACATTCTCCACGTCGAAAACTCGCCGTGATTTTCCGAAAAAATCCTCATCGTAGTTGTCAAATACAATCGCTTCCTATATTACGCCTCTATGGCTCCCCCATCCGTGTGGAGCCGACGGTGGGGTTCTTGGGTCTGCTGCTCGATGGGCGACTCAGGTCCTTTTCTCACATTATTCACATCACTTCTAAGACTTGGGGTATGGACAGAATCACCATGCTCCACATTTATATCATGCTTTATTGTGACATATATGGTCAGACCTTCAGTCTTACCTTCGTCGTCTTGATCTCATCCAAAACCGAGGGTCTGAGAAAGTCGTTCTCCCTAGGGAAAGCCTGAGGTGGAGGCAGGGGTGGTGCCCCTGTCCCTGCAGAGGGAGCAGCTCATGTGCTTACTATTCCTCCGTATTTTCCTACCTCATCGACCTTGACATCTATAATAGAGCACGTCCATCACAACCCTTCTTATTATTGGCCATTTGCTGTGGGGTTGTTACTTCTATCTTCGCTTTCTTCGACCTTCCACAGCGAGCGGTCATGCACTATGATTTCCTCAACTCTACCTATTCAAAGTGGGTTTATTCTGCCTCGTGCGTTTGGCCACATGACCCAATCTTAACCCGTTACAGCTGAGGACCTTCTGCGGCCAATGGGGAAGTCCATGCCAAATTCTAGGAGCAGTTTACAATCATAATGGTTCCAAAACCGAGGAAGAGGTTGGGTTTCTGGACGCTTCCCCTGACATCACTGTATCCCACACTTCCTTCCACCGTACCTCATCTGTTTTTTTTCTAAGAATTGA
>JABUQX010122463.1:0-2500 GCA_015478945.1 Trachelipus rathkii | reverse complement strand
TTCATAAATTAAAGAACAAAAAAAATGACTGTAATAACTAATAATTATAATGAAGTAAAATATTGAATAAGTGAATGAAAAAAATAATAATATAATAAAAAAATATAACCCCACCACTGCAGGGTGCTTACCTGGGTGGTTGACCCAGTTTTTTTTTCTCTTTTCTTTACACTCTTCAAACCAATCTGAATTCAACCCAACACAGCAACACTCAAATCGGCTACTTCAGACTAAAAGAGAAAAAACAACTATTTATAACCAAATTCAGCATTCAAACAGAAAAAAAATCACAACAATAAACTAACATTTATACTTACTTCATCCCAAACAACGGGTAACTGAACCAAAGGAACTTTGAAACTTCCGAACTTCTCAGACCAGGAATTCAAACTAAAAAGAACAAGACATCCATCCTTCAATCGATCATAAAAATAATAATAAATAATAATAATAATAATAATAATAATAATAATAATAATAAAAATAATAATAATAATAATAATAATAATAATAATAATAATAATAATAATAATAATAATAATAATAATAATAATAATAATAATAATAATAATAAATAATACTCACACTTTGCACCATGAAATCTTCACTTCTTCAACTAACTCTTCAACTGTCAACTGAACAACAGCCACAATATCACCTCAAAACTTTGAACGAAACGAATCAAACTAAAAAAAAAAAAACATTCATGTACAAATCATTCAATAAAAAGATAATTTCATAATAATAATAAATAAAGAAAAATAATATAATATAACAAAAGAATAATAATAATAATAAATATATATATATATATATATATATGGTAGTATATAATAGTATAGTATATAGCATATATATATATATATATATATATATATATATATAAGTAGCAGTATGTGTATATATATATATATATATATATATATAGCAGCATATATATATATATATATATATATATATATATATATATATATATATATATATATATATTACCTCTCAGACGTAGGACGTAAGATCGTAAAATGTCAACGACGTTTATTCAACCTCACGTTCCTTTATATTCATTGATAAGAAAAAAAACAAATAGTCTATAGTCTGTTTTAACTTTTAACTAGAAATATATAAAGATAATAAATAAACATATCCCATATAATAATAATAATAATAATATAATGAATAAATAATATAATAAATAAAATAAATCACTAAATTAAATGAAAAAAAACACAAAAAAAAAAATAGCACTGCATTCAATGGTAATTCTTGTTGGTGGACGTTCCGAAGCAAACCCTAAAAAAAATAAAACCGAAATTGGAGACAAAAAACAAACAAAATGTCATAAATAACTACTGAAGGTAAAAAAATTAAATTAAATTTTCATTTAAACAATTTTTTGAGTTTAACAAATAAATTTATATAAGGTATAAATTTTACTGTTTAATTATTTATTAAAACAAAGGTCTTAATCGTAAATCATTGTTAATTGCATTAATTTATCCCGTTGTTAAAAATTGAAGAATGAATGTTTGTGATTAAATTTTTTAACTTATCCAAAGTATAGAGATTCGCAAAATGTTGTGGAAAAATAGTCATTTAAGCTTTTTCAGATGAGAAGTCATTCCTTTTGAGCTGTAGATGGAGAGGAACATAAGTATTTTCTAGCAAGGTCTTGAATATCGATGTTTCTTAAGGTTCTTAAATTTAAGATTCTAAGTGACTATACTTGTGAGTTAACTAATAAAGTAGGTATGTTTAAATACATTCATAGTCAAAAAGTATGCTATTGTATAACCTTGTTAACAGGTAATTTGAAGGGTTGGATAATAGATGAGAAGGCTGCTCTTGCTGACTTGATATCCAGCCGGCGTAAAATTTTTTAGGCTGAATTATTAATTTTACTATCTATTTACTATCTATTACTAATTATTTCTTATGGCCATAGTTACCACACTGTTGGATTGTTTAACTATTAGATCCATATGCCTAATATTGTTGTTAATTGCAACAGATGGAAATGTGACTTATAATAAAGGTATTAGTAGTCTGCTTAAGGATGCAATAGTGGAGCCCTTAATAGTCTTATTCATAAAAGAATAAGAATATGTAAGAAATATATTTAAATTAATATATAAACTGAAACTTTCAAATTCTGATTTGTCGGCTATTATTATTATTATTATTATTATTATTATTATTATTATTATAATTATTATTATTTATTATTATTATTATTATTATTATTATTATTATTATTATTATTATTATTATTATTATTATTATTATTATTATTATTATTATTATTATTATTATTATTATTATTATTATTAGCTCTGGTTATGGCTATGCATCCTAGTATTATTATGATATTATTGTTCCGGTTCCTAGCCCAATTATTATTATTATTATTATATATTATTGAGCGGCGCACGACGCGCGAAAGCTGCTCTTACGATAAATGCGTACCGTTAAACACTCATCCGAGCTGAACGAAGTATTACTG
>JABUQX010122462.1:22500-25625 GCA_015478945.1 Trachelipus rathkii | reverse complement strand
ACATCTGCTTAAAAACCGACTATCATTCATCCTTTCCACAAGACCAAACCATCTCACGCAATACTTTCATTTATTCTCTCATTTACCCTTTCTTCACACCACACAATTCTCTAATATGTTCATTCCTCAATTTATCAATTCTTCTCACACCTAGCATGCCTAAGATTGTCCATCTGAACACATTGAACTTTAGATTTATACTTCTTATTCCAGAGTATCTGGAATACTTCTTATTCCAGACCATAGTCTCACTACTATACAATAACACAGGTAACAACAAACCCTCATGTAAGACCCTAGCGCACTAAAAACTTAGTCCCTTTACATTCACCAACGATTTTAATTACACTACCAGCCCCTTTCCTGCCATTCACAACTTTCCTACTAAACTTCTGCATCATCCGTTCCCTTTTCATCCAACATATACCCTAAATATTTAAACTGCAAGACCACTTGTTCCAGCTGCTTCACGCATCTACATAACTTCAATTGGAAAGGACTGGTCGTCACTCACACATAACTAACTTTTATCTACGTTTACTTTCAAACCCCTCCTTTAACACACCCTGCAAATCTCTCTACCAATCTCTCAAACTCTTCAGATTCGCCACACAAAACCAAATCATCCGCAATATAATAGGTAGGCCCAACCCTCCACTGCAATCTCCATCATTCTAAACACCATTTTCCTGTCACGCCCACCTTCATTCTTTCTTAACTTTTTCATATACAAATTGAATAACCCCAGGAGACATAACACAACCCTGCTTCTCACTCCGCTATTAGTACTAAACAACACTTTTGACACCATTTATTCTTACACACGCCCACTATCGTCATACATACTTTTGATTCCATTCAGAAAGCCTATCACCAAACACCTATAATCATAACCCACCTGCATAGACCTTCCCTCTTAACCCTAATCATAACCCCTGTTGCAAATGCCATAAAATCCTAAATACAATTTATTCTCCTCTCCCTCATTTTTCTCTATCATTTGCTTCAATGTAAAGATTTGGTCCACACATCCTCTACTACTCCTAAACGCACCTTGTTCTTCACCAATCAGTCCTCAGTCACTCGGCGTACTCTTTCGACCAAAACACCAGCATATATCTTCCCTACAACACTCAATAAACTAAATACCCTATAATTTCTACAGTTCCCTTTATCTCCCTTACCTTTATATAAGGGTACTATTACTGCTCTCCTCCAATCCCTCGGAACTAACTATACCCTCCATAAACGCTTTATCACACAACTTCCAAATCCAATCAATCACCATCTTGCTCCGTTCTTGATCATTTCACCAGTAATTTCATCTATACCTGCAGATTTACCATTCTTCAACTTTCTCACTCTACCCATTTCCTCCTCTTTGCTAATAACCTCATTTAGAAAATACCTATTCCTTCTTGTACCATCAAACCCACACACAGTCATTATCACCTCTTCATTACTGCCAATATTATACAGATTTTCAAAGTGTTCTTTCCACACTCCACTCACATCCATTTCATCAGTTACAAAAACACCATCCCTATTCATTATTCTAAGCAGGTTCCCCTTATTCTAATTCTTAACCTTTCGCGCTTCCTTCCAGAAGAGCTTCCTATTCCCTTGTATGTCCCCATTCATCCTCCTTCCAAACTATTCATTTACCTCTTCTTTTCTCTTACGTATGCATCTTTTAGCATTCCTTTTTTCCTCCTTATATAATTCCAAGCATCTTTCTTTTGAAACTTTATCATTTGCTTTTAGTACATTCAACCACGCTTCTTTTTTACTTTTAACCGCTTGCATCACCTCTTCATTCCACCACTCACTGTTAACATTCTTACTTCCTACTTTAGCACACACACATACTTCTTTTGCACTGCTAACAATTGCTTCCTTCATTTGCTTCCAGATTTATTCAGTTTCAACTTGTTCATATTCAACTGATTTACTTGCGAGCGTTCTTACATACTTATTCTTATTACCTTGTTCACTAAACTTCTCACTCTTAATTTTACCCACTTCCTTCCGTATCACCTTCCTCTCCATCCAAGTCCCCACTAACTAAATTTTACATAGAACAACATAATGATCCGATAATCGCCTTCCCTAATCCCTTCACCTGATTTAACATCCAAACACATACTTCAACATCTCCTTCTTCACCAACACAAAATCAAATCATTACTTTTCACTTTCGATAGCCATCTCTACTACACCAACTCTAGTTAGAATACTTATGGATACTCTTGTGTTTGAAATTTATTACTTACACACACATACTTCTCTCACAGAAATCAATCACCTTCCTACATTCTCATTTTCTCCTGACACCCCAAAACCACTTTTTATACCATCCTTTTTTTGATCATATATATATATATATATATATTAATATATATATATATATATATATATATATATATATATATATATATATATATATATATATATATATATATATATATATATATATATATATATATAGTATATATATATATATATATATATATATATATATATAAATCCGTATTAATAGTCAATATTTAGGCCTAGAAGGGGTATTGGTACTGCTGTATAATTTAAAACATCTTTAATATACATAAAAAGAGGTAATTTTAAAAAAAAACAAAAAAAAACATTTTGTTTTAAAAAAAAACGTCTTTTTTTTCAAAAAAAAAAACAAATTAAAAAAACCGTTTTTTTCACAACCCTAGCTATACCTACTATGAACTCCTATATACATATATCCGCCAGGGCACTACAATCTATCAGGATATATCCTGCGTCGTCGTTAGGTAGGATGCTTTATTGATTCTAAATTTGTATTTCTATAGGAATGGTTGGTGCCCAGAGCGAAGACGGAAGAGGAGAGAGAGAGAGAGAGAGAGAGAGAGAGAGAGAGAGAGAGAGAGAGAGAGAGAGAGAGAGAGAGAGAGAGAGAGAGAGAGAGAGAGCTGGCTTGAAGGTCCAAAGTTTGTTCCGTAGGAAATATATCGGGTAGACTTGTTTGAATTATGGTCTGATTTGGATATGCGGAGATCGTTCTTTGAGTTAATTGTGTGTAAATACGTTTAGTAATGGAAGTATCTTGGGTTGGGGGAAAGTGTGTTGCATATGTCGGA
>JABUQX010122462.1:0-5000 GCA_015478945.1 Trachelipus rathkii | reverse complement strand
TATATATATATATTATATATATATATATATATATATATATATATATATATATATATATATATATATATATATATATATATATATATATATATATATCGTACGGTGATATAACCATGCTCAAGGCTTTGTAAATTTTAGTTTAAATGTCGGTGTAAATTTAAATGTAGACAGGAAACCTTTATTATAGGTTCAAATTCTTTATGACCATTTATAAAGATACAAACAAATTTAAAGTTTAATCATAGAAATGAACAGCTAATTAAAACACTACCTTCATATAACTTCTTCTCTTCCAATAATATTTACCAAAAAACTGATTGTTTTTTTAAAAGTTTCAATGAAAGGCAACAATAATTTCAAAATTTAATGCAATTCAAGGATTTTAAAACATAAGTTAATAAAAATTCGATTTCAATTTAATCCAAATGATTTCCAGGTTCTTTAGTAAATTCCCATTGTACCAAAAGAAAGGAAGTATATATATATATATATATATATATATATTATATATAGGAGCGTAGATATATATATATATATATATATATATATATATATATATATATATATATATATATATATATATATATATATATATATATAAAAATATATATATATATATATATATATATATATATATATAAGTGCATGGCATAAATACATAGTTTAGCAAGATTTCCTGATAAAACCGCTCAAATGAACATTATTGGTTCGTTTTAATCTACAAGTTTTCATTTTTCCCTATTGGGCCTATTTCGACAATTTTTTTAAATCATTTGTTTAGGCTTTGGGCATTTCTCTTCCTCGCCTTGGAGAATTTCTTCAATATTTTGGGAAATATAGTCTAGATTTTTGTCATAGTCTTGTAAGTTTTCCATCATTATTTTAAGCTTTTCTTCTACTTGTGGCAAATATTTCTTCAGGTTTTCTGGATTTTCTAATAGCTTTCCACTTATAATCATCAGTATTCCAAGTTTTCGTCTCAGATTTATAACACATTCAATTTGGGTCTTTACTTGTATGTTTTCGAACTTTATTACCAATTTTTCGATCCTTTCGTCAAGAGTTTTGTTTCCTTCTAGTATTTGGGGCAGAGTTTTTAGTTTTTCAAACTGTTCTTCCAGTATTTGAATCCTGTTTTTCACTTCTGAGCGTTTTCTAAGTACTTGTCCAAATTGATCTTTGGTTTGCTTAAATTCGCATATAAACATTTTGGTTTCTTCGTAATGTTTGTGCCGTTTCATTATTTCTTGTGGTTTATCAGCCATATTTTGAGACATTCTTTTAAGGTTTTGAAACAATTCAAAAAAAAATTGAGACTTTAATCCAGGTTTTTTTTTTTTAATGGCCTAAATTTCTGAAACTCTTGACAAAAAATAATCCGACAATTGCAACTAAAAGTATTTTCATTAGTTGTGGCTCCAACTAACTCATTCAAAAGTAATGACTTATCTAAAGCTTTGAAAACTTAAAATAAAGACCAATCTTAGTATAAAATAATTCTCCTTTTTCAATTACTAAATTTAAAATTTCTTTAAACCAATTATTATATTAAGGACACTGCACTTTGCCAAAATCTTTTACGTATTCTAACACATGTGAACTGTCTGTATAGTAAGAATCCTTTGACTACAGAATACAAACTTGCCTAGAAGGGACTTTTATTCTACAAAATTTAATCTTTTATAATATTTTTAACGTTTTCGTAGCTAAAACAAAGCAGATCTCTAGAGTAACTTATATCACCCTTCTTGTATAAATAATCATACTATATAGTTGGTTGTGATATATATATATATATATATATATATATATATATATATATATATATATATATATATATATATATATATATATATATATATATACTAATATGTTTTACGCCTCCGTCAATTTTTTTTTTTTTTTTTTAAATTTCTTTTTAATATACTGTTAGTATATGATATTAACAATGAATTTAAGTGGGAACGAACAGTATCAAAAAGTTTTAAATATAAAAAAGATGTAAATATTTAATATTTTCGTACTTTTATAAGCATCGTACGTTTGGCAGTTACGGTCCGAGTGTAAAGACTCGGTAAAAAGAATTTTCTTACTTATAAATACCCTTAAAATAATAAAAAATATTTATTAAATAAAGGCTAATTACAGGGTTGGCCGACGCACCGGGTGCGGTGCGTGGTGCGCTCATTTTGGTGCGGTGCGCATCAAAATTTCAGCGACCTGGTGCGGTGCGGAAGAAAAAATAAAAGTGCGGTGCGGTGCGGAGCACGAGAAAAATTAACGGTACCGTTCGGTGCTGTGCGTGGTGATGGCCTTTGGATCGCACCACACCGCACCAGTTCCCTGACAAATTTCGAAAAATAAATAAAATTTAAAAGAGAAAAATTGAATTTATATATATATATAAAAAAAGAAAAATATATATTATATATATATATATATATATATATATATATATATATATATATATATATATATATATATATATATATATATATATATATATATATATGCCCCTTCAGTAGGTGTATTAGCTACAGATTCATCAGAGCAAATAAGAGTAGGAAGGGCAGGTTTACGAAAGTTTTTTTTTTTGAAGCAAGAAAACTAACGATGTAGGATCATTTATGTTTTGTGCAAACACGCTTAGAAAGTTTGATATTCATGTTAAAAGGTTTATCAGAATTAACAAGTGATAGGTAAACAAATAGTTTTCCATTTACGACGTTAAGTTTCTTCATCATTAATGGTACAATAACAATTGTAACAGAGCCATAAATTTAGAGGACAAAAGATCTCAATATCGTCTCTCTCATCATTTTTATTCTTTGACTGTCATTGTCTGAGGATATTAATACTCTCTTCAGAGTTATTACGAGAGGATGACAAAGAAGTGTTTGTTGATTATCATAATAATATCTTCAACTGATTGGAGTATAATGATACAATTGGTTAGAATAGAATTGTAAAGGGATGGAAAGACATTTATTTTATCATCAGAGTTACCGTACTATCAGAGAGATTCATTAAGTTCTTAATGATTTGCAGAGTAGGTTCATGTATTACTGAAAGTTAGCGAACTTGAATTCTGGCCTGTATTTTCTTTACTTCTTACTGACCCTTAGTCGAATGATTAAAGTGTGACTCAATTGACCTATATTTTGAGAGAACTTTACTGACTGTTGTTTGAGATGTCACAACATTTCTAATGTTGGTGGCTGACAGAGTTTGTGTTTTTCACTCAAGAAAGAAACAATTTTCTTTATATTGGCACCAGCATCTCTCATGACACAATGAACATCATCTGGGGATAGGTTCCATTTCGACAACATTACATTAAATACGCCACTGAGATATTCACCTGTATGACGCTCAGTGAGAGGTTCAGAGCACGAAAAAAAATTTGGCCTTGAAATAATTGCCAACGGCATGACTTCTCAGAGAATACAAAGAAACAGCTGATTGAATATCTGACCATTCGTCGGAAGAGAAAGCTAACTTGGGTGATTGTTTGATAGAGAATATTAATTCTGAAACTTTAGTTTTAACGCAGTCATACATTTTCTTTCAAATAATATCTCCGTAGTATTTTTTTTGAGTAGTGTGCTGAAAAACCCGATACTTTCGTTAACCGTACAAAACCAAGAATTTCAACGTGACGAAACAGAAGATCGTTCATTACTATAATTTCTGTAAATTTACTATATCCATGCTTTATGATTTTTCGTTTCAGTGGCCCATATATTTATATTTTTATATTAGTTTCAAGAGTAATCCGCTTCATTCTTAAACTTGGAATTGGAGATCCTTTACTTTTTTACTCATTTTCCTTTCTACATTTTCTTTGTGTTGCTGCTTAGATAGTTCTTAACCCAGATATCATTTTCCTTACCGAGAATAATTACGATTACAAAGTGTACGGTTTGCGATATCATGGAAAACAATATGGAAGTAATTCCAAACCATACTGGATAATGATGTCATTGTGGAATTGCTTCAACAGTTCATTTCGATTGAATATACTCACAAGTACGAGCCTATCAATAATTAATATTGCTAGATTTCTATTGTGACTCAAATTACTGTTACTACCTTGAGACGCCGCCATTAGTAAACTCATTCTAATCAATTTCTCACAAAAGTTGCTAAATTTTCTTACAAGTCCTATCATAACATTTTCGATTCACATTCCGAGTGTCCGCTCGCGAATGCAAATAATTTATTTTTAATATTTGCGAAAGTCAATGCGAATATTTAAAAACACCCGAATAACTTATATATATATATATATATATATATATATATATATATATATATATATATATATATATATATATATATATATATATATATATATATATATATATATATATACAAATCACAATTTCCTGCATGGCTGCAAGGTGGCGTTGGTGGGTGATAAATACTAAAAAAGCCACCACCATTCACGAAAAGAACAATATGGTAGGAGATTTTCGGCCCCTTGCCACCAGAGGAAGAAAATTTTGAAAATTTACTTCATACGAATCGAACCAACCGCTTTGAGAAACGCAGCTTCACCTCCTACAATTTAATATTCTAAATTTCTTCTTTTTAAATTCATTTTTATATTTAATTTTCCAAAATTACCAAAAGATTTGATATTAAAAATTTTGGAACTCCTCCATCCCAGACTTCAAATGAAATTAATTTAAATATATAAAATTTTGCATTTTAAAATCCTGAATCGTAAAAATATAATGTTCCTTTAAGTTGTTATTATTACTTTTCCCCAAAAGCATTATCTCCTGAAAATATGATCAAACCACTTCTAGAGTAGACTTTCAGATTTTCTTCTTTTCAAAATATAACACCAGGCTTTCCTTCTTCCTTCTAATCTCTTTTTCTTCTGGATTTTCTATTTTTCGCTTCCCCTCTGGTTTCCACTGCGTCCATAATCGACGACGGTCGAATTCAAAAATGAAGGTTACATATATATATATACATATATATATATATAT